>VMDO01019327.1:0-19117 GCA_007922755.1 Pedetes capensis | reverse complement strand
AAAACCACACCACGTGTTCTAGAGGAGGGCCATGGTCAGAGTTTGATTTCCAGTTGATAACAGTGGGAAGAATGCACTAGAGTGAGACATGCTCAGTGTAGGAGGTGGGTGTTCTAGTCCACAGAGAGATAGGGACTTGAGAGGAGTGACGTATAAGGGAGACATTTGTTGTTAGGTGCTGTCCAGTTGTGTCTGACTCATAACGACCCTCATAGGGTTTTCAGTGGCTGATTGTTTTTCTGGTATTGCTTCAGGAGTGGATTGCCACGTCCTTCTCCCATTTTTGCAGTGCTAGGGATTGAACCCAAGTTCTCAGAGAGTGTAGAACAGCACTGTACCAACTGAGCTAAACCCGAGCCAGAGATACATTTGTTGTTGTTAGGTGCCATCGAGTCAATGTCCGACTCATAGCGTCCCTCATAGGGTTTTCAATGGCTGACTGTTTCGGGATTGCCTTGGGAGTGGATTGCCAGGCCCTTCTCCCTTTTTTGCGGTGCTGGGAATTGAACTCGGGACCTCAGAGACTGCAGCGCAGCACTCCACCAACTGAGCTAAATCCCAGCCCTTAGAGATACATTTAGGAGGTAGAATTAGTAGGACTTGGTAGAGGTGTTATATTAGTTTCAGCGTAATTGTTTTAAAAGTCTGTATGCACTATGTGCCTGTTATCCTTTAAATTCTACAATGAGCATAATATTGCCCAAACAAGCTATGTTTGTTGCATTAAGGTTAACAGTGGAGGCTATTGTTGCTGTTTAAGAGGAGGTTTGGATTACACGCAAGCATCCTTCCTGCCTTACTAAATGTCCTTGAGAGCCTTCAAGACTCAGTTCAGATATCAACACCTCTGGGAAGCCTTTCCAACAAACCTCTCTCCATGTACACATGGATGTACACACAAAGCAAGGTTAGGACTCTGGCTTCAGTAGAACCCTACACTTACCTCTGTTCTAGCCTGGATCACTGTGTGGTATTCGGTCTGTGAATGTTTTGATCCCCCCACTAGATTGTGAGCTCTTTGAGGGCAGGGACGTAGTCTCATTCATGTTCATATACATAGCATCCAGAAACGGCACTTGGTCCTTAGGAGATACCTAATGGATATTGAATGAAAAAAATGGGTCAGTGTATTCACATGAATGTAACCCTGGGCATTGGTAGGACGAGTATTAAACATGGAAAAATTAGCTCCTGGCTACATTGCTACAGTAGTAAATTAACATGCCCATAATTTCACTTTCTCTATAACATGCTCATAATTTCATTTTCTCTATTCTCCCTTGTTTATCTTACCTTTTTCCTTCTCAAAATTTACGCCTGTTACACTTGCCCACTGCTTTTCTCCTCTTGACAGAGTTCATGTTGTTCCTTGCCTCATACTTTGCCGGGATATAGCCCTTCTTTCTACCCATCCAGGGGAGAATCTAGTTGATTCCATCCTTGACATCACTCTCAAATCCATCTCCTCCTACTCATAGACACTGCTAGTGGGGATGTAATTTGATACAGCCCTTTTAGAGAGTGATTTGTCAATATATATCAGGAATCTTAAAACTGGACATAACTTTCAACCCACAACTTCAACTTCTACAGCTCTGTGCTGAAGAAATAACTGTGATGTTTCCAAAAACTTAGCTCCCAGCATGTCTGTCCAGGGTTATCATAATGACAAAAGAGAAGCAAATAACATCTCAAATGTCCAATACTAGGGTTTTGAATGAAATAAATTGTGGTACATCTATACAATGGATCATTATCAAAACATACAATGGATATTATCAAAATATATTTAGCGATGTGGAAAATTTTTTATGATGTATTAAGAGAAAATTCAAGTCATAAAACTGTTAGGATGCAGGGGCGGATTCCAGTTTAAATATATGTACATATTTTACTTATTTCACACATGCTACATACATCCATGTATACATACATAGGAAAAATCTGGTAATGTTACACACAAAATATTAATAGGGCTGTGCTACAAATAAGATTACATTTGACTTTATTTTTAGCCTTTTGCATGTCTTTATTATCTAATCTTTTACAGTGATACATTTGTTATGTTTTTTTCAGTTCTTGGGGATTGAACCTAGAGCTTTGCACATACTTTGCAAGTGCTCTACCACTGGACAGCACCCCCAGCACGTTTTTTATATTTTTTATTTTGAGGCAGGGTCCCGCTAAGTTACACAGGCTGCCTTTGGCCTCAAACTTGAGATCCTCCTGCCTCTGCCTCCCAAGTTGCTGAGATCACAGGTGTGCACCACCACTCCTGGCTCATTTATTAATTTTTTGAAAAAGTTTGAATTTTTTTCTTCTTCACCCGTATTACCATTGCTTTAGTTTAGGGCATACCTATCACTGAGTACACATGCATCATTTCTAGCCTGTAGTTCCACTGCCTCCAGCCCACCTCCCTTCCAATCTATTTTGTACCAATACTAACAAAATGAGTTTTATAAATCACAAATGTGAAGTTATGGAGCCTCTATATAAAATAGTTCAAAGGCTGTCCATTGTCCTTAGGATAGTATCCAAACTTCTTAGACTGCCTTATAAAACCATTGAAAATTAGCACCCTGCTTTCTTCTCCTCCATCAGGTTTTCTTCCTGTGATTTATTTTTTCTTCGGCTCTCAGGCTAGTGCCAGGCACATAAAAGATATTTAGTTGATGCTAGCCAAATATTGATGTGGATTGTATGGATTTACTATGACAGACAATCTAATTGGTATTTCATTTAATCCTTAGAGCAAAAATATTTTTATTGGAAATGTTTAATGTACAACTTAATGGGTTTCATTATGACATGGGTTTCATTCTGACATTTCCATATATGCATTTCATTGTACATTGCTCACTAATCTCCCCCTTACACTCTCATAACCCTCCCCCCCAACACCAATGGTGTCCTTTCTACTTGCCTGTCTTTTCGTGAGAATATCTATATATGTGCATCCCGATTTTCATTTAAGTCCAAGCTTTTTTCCATAGTGATCTACTTTTTTACATTCTCAGCAGTATTTGATGAGTGATCTAGTCAGTTCACATTATTGCCAGCCTTTGGTATTATTACTATTATTAATATTTTTTTTAATTTTAGCTATTCTTGTAGGGTTTTTCCTATCTTCCCCCATTTTTTACACTGTATTCATAAAGTTGTGCTGTTTACATTGAGGTTGACCTCTCCCCCTTCATCCCTCCTTGTTGAACCTCTTCCCCTTCCTGTCTTCTCCAGTCATCACTTCCCTTTGCTAGATCCCTCCCTGCTTCTTTCCACTCCTTAAATTGTCCCTTTTACACTAAGTTTAATTGAGTTTTTAATTATGTTTCAACTTATGTGTAGGATTTTTATCCTTAAGTTTGATTCAGCTCTCACATATGAGTGAAAACATGTGGTATTTCTCTTTTTGGGCTTGTGTTTGTTCACTTAAGATGATGTTCTCCAATTCCATCCATTTTGCTGCAAATGACATTGTTTCATTTTTTAAATTGCTTAATAGTATTCCATTGTGTATATGTGCCATAAATTTTTTATCCATTCTTCCATTGATGGGCACTTTGGTTGATTCCATATCCTTTCTATTATGAAAAGTGCTGTATTGAATATGGAGATGCAGGTGTCTCTGTGGTATGATGACTCATCTCCCTTTGGGTATATTCCCAGTAGTGGTATAACTGGGTTGTATGGCAGTTCTATTTTTAGTTTTCTGAGGTATCTCCATGTTGATTTCCAAAGTGGTTGAAGCAACTTACAGCCCCACCAACAGTGTAAGAGAGTTCCCTTTTCTCCACAACCTTGCCAGCATTCATTGTTATTTGTTGTATTGATCTTTGCTGTTCTTACTGGAGTAAGGTGGAATCTCAGAGTTGTTTTGATGTTCATTTCCCTAATAGCTAGGGATATTGAGCATTTTTTTCATGTGTTTCATGGCCTTACAAACTTCATTTGAGAACTGTCTTTTCAGTTCCTTTGCCCACTTGTGTATTGGATTTTTTTTTGTCTTGAGAGTTGTTTTCTTGAGTTCTTTGTAAATTCTGGAAATTAGTCCTCTGTGTGATGTATAGGATGTGAAGATTTTTTCCCTTTCAGTGGGGACTTCCTTGACTCTGTTGATTCTTATCTTTGCTGTACAGAAGATTTTTAATTTCATGTAACCCTGTTTATCTATTCTTGTTGCAATATCCTGAGCAATTGGAATCTTATTAAGGAAATGCTTTCCTGTGTCTATATGTTGGGGTGTATTGCCTACCTTTTCTTCTAGTGATTTTAAAGTTTCTGGTTTTATGTTGAGTTCTTTTATCCATTTCAAGTCAATTCTTGTGCATATTGAGAGGTATGGGTTTGCTTTCATTTTTCTGCAAGTGGATATCCAAGTTTCCCAGAACCATTTGTTGAAAACGTTATCCTTTCTCCAATTTGCCTGCTTTCCTCCTTTGTCGAAAATCAGGTGGCTATAGATGTGTTGGTGTATCTCTAGGTCATATATTCTGTTCCACTGGTCTTCAGACCTATTTTTGTGCCGATACCAAGCTGTTTTTGTTACTACATCCCTGTAGTATAGTTTAAAGTGAGGAATTGCGATCCTGTCTGCACTAGTTTTGCAGCTTAAGAGTGTTTTGGCTATGTGCAGTCTTTTGTGTTTCCTTATGAATTTTTGGATCATCTTTTCTATTTCTGTAAAGTCTGTCATTGGAATTTCAATGGGAATTGCATTAAATCTCTAGATTGCTTTTGGTAGTACAGATGTTTTTATAATATTGATTCTCCCAATCCATGAGCAGGGGAGGTCCTTTCGCCTTTTAGTATCCTGCGATTTCTTTCTTTAATGTTTTGAAGTTTTTCTTGTAGAGATCTGCAGGATCTTTGGTTAGATTGATTCCACAGTATTTAAGTTTTTGGTGAGCTATCATGAAAGGTATTGTAGCTTTAATTTCCTTGTCTTCCTGCTTTAACTTTTTGAGACAGGGTCTCGCTAAATTACACAGACTGCCTCTGGTCTCGAACTTGCGATCCTCATGCCTCTGCCTCCCAAGCTGCTGGGATTACAGGCGTGCGCCACCGAGCCTTTACACCGAGTTGGTGTAAAGGAAGGCTACTGATTTTTGAGAGTTAATTTTGTATCCTGCTGTGAGTCGCCCCTCCCCAGCATCTGGGAACTGGACTAGCCCTTCTCCTCAGACCAGGATCGGGATCCCATACCGGGGTGGGGGTACTGGCGAGTGCGATGGATGTAGTCAAGGATGGCTGGCTTTGGGATTCCTTTAGATCATACTTTATTACACAGATCCTATAAGGAAATAAATGCTACAGGTCTTACAGCCCTCAAGCCCCACCCTTTGGGATGGTGGAAGTATCACAGGTCTGGCCCCAGCAGCAATCCATCTAAGTCCCAGCTTCTTTTACCCTGCTGATCCCCGATGATCTCTGTCTTGGTCCAGCAATGGGATGGCCTCTGCGATGGCAGGCAGTCTTCTCTCTTGATCTGGCGATGTGTGGCCCGTCTGAGATGGAGCAGCAGAGTGTACCAGCAGCAAGCAACTCCCTAGCAGGCAGCAGGCAGCAAGCAGCCAGCAGCACAGCGTCACCATTAGCAACATCACATGCAGTACAAGCTTTGTTTATATAGTCCTTGGATAATTGCCTTAACTGCCTCAAGATGGCAATCAGCCAATCAGGTGGGGGCTCCAGGGGCTGGGCGCAACCAGTTAGGAGTGACATTCAAATAAAGGGTAAACCAGATGTCACTCCTTGGCCAATCAAGGGAAAATCCTTGATTATCAATCAGGGGACATGATGAGGGTTGGATATAGCCAATTAGATAACAGGGGCTTTGGGCAGGCCAGCACCATCTTGGCTCACTCGATGTGGGACAAGGGTCATGGGAGCCATCTTGCCCTGGAGGATAAACATCAGTCCTCTGGGTGGGCTAGATAGGCCCCTATCCCAATCATGCTTCCTCTCTATCCCCTGGGGCTATCCCATAATTCTCTACATCCTGCCACTTTGCTAAAGGAGTTAATTCGGTCTAAAAGTTTCCTAGAGAAGATTTTGGGGTCCTTCAGGTAAAATATCATATTATCCTCTTATAAGGATCATTTAACCTCTTGTTGGCCTATCTGTATCCTTTTGATTTCAGTCTCTAGTCTAATTGCCCTGGCTAGGACTTCAATCGCAGTGTTAAATCAGATAGGAGAGAGTGGACATCCTTGTCTTGTTCCCAATCTTAGAGGAAATGGTTTCTATTTTTCTCCATTTAATATGATGTTGGCTGTAGGTCTGTCATAAATGGCTTTTATGATATTAAGGTATTTTCCTGTTATGCCTGTCTTCTTCAGGGTTTTTATCTTGAAAAAGTGTTGCACTTTATCAAAGGCCTTGTCAGCATTGATTGAGATGATCATGTAACTTTTGTTTGTAAGCTTCTTGATATGTTGAATTACATTAATTGATTTTCATATGTTAAACCAGCCTTGCATCTGTGGAATAACTCCCACTTGGTAATGGTGAATGATCTTCTCAATATGTTAATATGAATTCAGTTTGCCAGAATTGTGTTGAGAATTTTTGCATCTATGTTCATTGGAGAGATTGGTCTATAATTCTCTCTTAGATGTATTCTTGCCTGGTTTAGGTATCAAGTTGATGGTAGCTTTGTAGAATGAGTTTGGGAGTGCTCCCTCCTTTTCTATTTTTTGAAATAATTTGAGGAAAACTGGTATTAATTCTTCTTTGAAAGTTTGGTTGAATTTTGCTGTGAACCGGACTTTTTATTACCTTTTCTATTTTAGCATATGTGATGGGTTTCTTAAGGTCGCTTATGTCCTCCAGGGTTAATTTTGGTAAATCATATGTGTTAATAAATTTATCCATTTCTTCTGTATTTTTGTATTTTTTGGAATACAGTTTCTCAAATTATTCCCTGATGATTTTCTGTATTTCATTGGAATTGGTGGTTATGATCCCCTTTTCATCTCTAATTTTCATGATTTTGGCCTTTCCTTTCTTCTTTTTGATGAGATTGACCAGGGGAGCATCTATTTTATTAATTTTTTCAAAGAACCAGCTCTTTTTAGATTGTAATTGAGATATCTCTGCCTTGATCTTGATAATTTCTGTCGGAGTGCTCCTTTTGGGATTGATTTGTTGTTGGCTTTCTAGTGCCTTGAGATGTGTCATTAGGTCATTTATTTGGCTCATCCCTATCTTACTGATGAAGGCACTCAATACAATGAACTTCCCTCTTAGAACTGCCTTTGCTGTATCTCATATGTTTTGGTAGGAAGTGTTTTCATTCTCATTTGATTGCAGGAATGTTTTAATTTCCTCTTTAATTTCTTCAATAACCCATTGATCATTCAGCAGTGTATTAGTCTCCATGAATTTGTAAAATTTCTGGTGTCTTTCTTGCTTTTGAGTTCCAATTTTGAGCAAAAATATTAAATAAACATAACAGTTACCTATTTTACAGACGAGTAAGACTAATTTAAATAAAGAAAAGTGAGAAGAAAAGTTATCATAATTACATTTGCAAAGAAAAATAAATCAACCTCCTGACACAGCTCAGCTTTCTTCATTTTCCTTTAGTCCCTGTCAGTCTTTGTCAGTATGAATAGTCTTTGTACAATCCCTTGGGCATGTTATATGTGACCACACCATAACAAGAACAACCCCAGACTAACATGATCTTACTGTGTTGTGCTTCCCATTGTACTAATGCACAGAAATCTTTCCTTTGTATTTAACACTTCATGCAACAAAGATGGAATAACTCTAATGCCTGTTTTTCTTTCTGTTGTGAAAGTCTGTGTCTTTGGGGATGGGGATGTCAGCAGAGAGCTACAGAAAATTGTGATAGAATTGAATGTACAAGTAACAATGGATCTCATGGGAGCTGATGTCATTGGTTAATTTATTATTATTTTAATGCCACGTAGGTGTATTTTTCAGTAATCTGTCCCCAGGGAAGACCTTGGTTGAATTCCACAGTTAATCCTATTTACAGAATACAGCCCATGTGCATACTATATTCTTTCATTGTTAAATGATCTTAGACATATGTAGTGGATTACCATAATGACATAGAATCGAGTGAATGTGAGATATCATGTTTTCTCTACAAGAATACATTAGTGGTCATATTGTCACTGAGGAGCCTGCAGTGTGATTTCCCCTTCATTTTCCTTACAAATAATACTAATTGTATAATAATGGAGGACTTTAAAGGACAGAACTCTTAACCATGAATTGTCTGAATAAAATAATATTCTTTTGTAAAGAATTGTCCCTTTTAAATACTCCAAAAGAATCTATTATGAAACCCACTATTTTATACAATTAATATAGTGGTAATAAAAAGAATCTATAGTTCGCCTGGTCTATGAGCAAATAAGTTCTCCACAGAAATTACAGTTAAGATTTCACAGCAGTCAGTGAATTATTGTGTGCTTACTCTGTGAAGGCACTCTGCTAGGCTCTATACAAGATACTCATAAATACCCCTTTTAGTGCCTTCTAGATGGGGAGCAGGATGGAGGGAAGAGAAAAGAATGAGCATTCAAGAGCAAATTAACGAAAGAGATTTTAACAAGCTGGCCCATCATATAATGAAAATTTACCCAGCTGGAAATTGGACTGTGTGTCAGTAGGGATTTATCCCTTTTTTTCCTGTCTCTTTGCTCTGTACGATGTCTAGGCAAAAATGAGCTAGCAGATAGCCGATAAGCAAATGATCTACTTCTCTGTTTACAAACAGTATGAGAGAAGAAACAGTGACTTTCTGTGCATCCAGCCCTGCACAAGCCTGCTGGTGATACTGTGAGAGTTATGATTGTGTCAGTTTTTCCAGGGCTCTGTCTCTGCTGCAGAGATTTGGCAGACACCTCAGACAAATTTTATGTGTCTTAAATCTTCCTCAAGCTGGGCTTGGCTTTTAGATTTATATGTACAAAAAAAGTGAAGTGTTTACCAGTTTGACATTTTTGAAGATCAAAACAGACTTAGTTTTTTTTTTTCTTTTCAAATTCAGCATACACCTCAGTTTAGCATACAGAAAGGACTAATTGCCTTTTGCAACTTGTTTAAAACCACCATAATGTTTACTTTCCAGAAGTGGCCACTGATCATATGTCTAAAGATTTGTATTCCAGTCCGCAGCATTGCTTCCTCTTTTTCTCACCTACAAAGTGTAATGTTTCCTTGAAGTCTTAATTTTCCTTTCTTCATCTTTTCTAATAACAAAGTATAAAGCATTGTAAGATGGGGCATAGTGAAATAGATTGGCAAGATAGGAGGAAAAAAGATTTTTTTATTAGCTCTGTTCCCTTTCCCTTTTTGATGCTTTGTTTTTCAGTGAGCCCTTATAAAATATTGTTCTTTGGCATAATAATGATAGGTGAGAATAAAAATTGGAGAACATTTGGTGACTATCCATTAATAGGGCTGGTCCAAAGGCATCTGTAGGCAGAGCACAAATGAAAGTTTAGCTGTAATTCAGAGGAGCTGAAACACTGTATGGAGAATGTTATATAAACAACATTGCTTCAGTGTTGCACTGTGAAAGATAAAGATGGGGAAATCCTCAGTAAGGGCCCTTCTCATCTGCTCCAGCTGCTCTTTTTAGCAGCAACAACTGCCAGTGAGAATTTCCTGAGAGAGCAACTGTCCCACAATAAGGCTCCATTTCTTCAGTCAGGTCCTCAGACTCACTTCACTAGGATTACTTTGGTCACATAACATTCATTTTCACTTTTCAAGAGATGGTAGGTTTGAGTTCAAGGGGTACTTGATATTCGAACTCATTCATTCAGTAAACATTTGCGCATATATATAGGATCAGACCTTATGCTAAGTGCTGGGAGTAAGGAATTAGATATAATCTCTGCCTACCCCTAAGGAGTTCACAGTTTAGTGGCGAAGACAGACACTGAAACCAGTGATTATATTCCTATGTGAAAGGTGCTCGAAGAGAGAGGTATGTACCAGGTGCCCTGGGAATATGGTGGACAGAGTTACTGTTGTGGGGGCAATTTACCAATTAGAGTCTAACTGTGGGGAATTATAGGGAATGAGTGGGGACTGGGTATATTCTAGGTGATCAAAGAAGTGGCTGGTAAAGGTTCCCAGCAGAGGAACCACCAACACATTCAAGACTCTCATATGTAAAATGGATAGTTCTGGAAAAGCTAAGATATTGCATGTGATAAACTGGGAATTGGAAGAGGGAGACAGGATAGGAATCCAGAAACATGTCCTGTGGCTAGTTACTGAGGGAATTTGGCTTGCCAAGAAGCATGGCCATTGTCCTGTAGGCAGGGGTGAGCCAACACAGAATTTTAAGTGGGGGAGTAACATGACTGAAGGATGGGCTTTGTGAGTAGAAAAACAAGAGACAGACAAAGTTCAATTTTTAGTTTGGCAGTCTTTGAGAGGTTTTACCCTGATAACTTGCCACTGTTGGGCAATGCCTTCTGCATTAAATTTTCTTTCAATATACAGAGGTCACTTTGAATATTTGTTTCCTTCTGCATACAGGACATACATTTCTATACTCCTTCACATGTTACTTGGCTGAATATTCATTCTTTCCAATTCAAATCAGTGTTCCCTGTGGTAACGAGGGTTTGATTATCATGAAGGAAGTCAGAATTTCAGAGCACAGCAGTTTCATTTTGAAAATACTATATGGGGCTTATTTATAGCTTTTCAAGTCAGCAGAGCTAAGGTAAGTGCTGGTCAACTCCCGTTGGGGGCCATAGGAGGGGAAAGGACAGGCTGAAGAGGTGTCAGGAAGTGGCTGTTTGAAAATGGGTGACATCCAGAATGCTGGAAATCCCTAAAGGCCATGTCCAGATATGGGAAATAGATATATAGGGGCTAGAAGTATATGGATCCAAAACAAATGCATGTTGAAGGTATTTGTGCCTAAACAAATTGTACAGTCTAGCCCATCAGTTTTAAATCATTTTCTTTCTTGACTCAGACACCATAGATGACTTCCTGTTATCCATAGGATGAGGGCCAAATTCTTCTGCAACTGGCTCCAACCTAACTTTCTAATAGTTATACTTCTCTCTTAACAGAACTCTGCTCCAGCCAGTTACCCTTTCAGATACTGCTTTGGCATTTCCTCACCTATGCTATGAGGCTGCTCAGGGCAAGGGCTATACCTTTTATGTTTTTGGATATCCTTTGGTGCTACACATGGTATCTTGCATACAGTAGGACATCGAAAGTGTATCTATGGGTCGATTATTGTCATCTCCTACCTTTCCTCCATTTTCCATAATATATATGTATATTATCACTACTGACCCAATACCTTCTTTACTTTTTACCAGCTGAGACCTAGATGAATCAGTCTCTGTTCAACAGACTGTCTTTTAACCTTTTATTTTGAAATACTTTTAAATACAGAAAAAAAGAGTTACATAACAAGTCTTATATACCATTCACTCAGATTTACCGATTTTTAATATTTTGCCCTGTTGGCTTTATGCTTCTCTGTGTAAGTATGATTATTTTGTTGTGAAACATTTGAGCCCTAATAAGCCATATGCTTTATCCCTCTTCTTTTCTCAACCTTTTATTCTGAAAATTTCAGATATATAGAAAAGTTGAAAACTGTACAGCAAACACTCAGATACTAATTAACATTTTATTATTTCTTTTTATCACCTGTGTATCCATTTATCCATCCTTTTCTGCATTTCAAATTAAGTTTAACATCAGTACAATTTTTTGAAATTCTTCAGTGTGTATATCATTAGATGAATGAACTGTTTTGTGCTCTGAAATCAACCAAATCATCCAATTATACCTGCATGTGCTGTGTTGCCAAAACTCTGGTTTACTTGTGTGTCTTAGATCTGTTTGGCCATGGAACATGTGTCTCTTTGATTAACATTTGGATGCTCTTCCATTTTTCCTACTGCAGTGCCAGGCACACATTCCATGAATACTACTTAATGCTGATGCGCAGAGACAGAGCTAGAACCAGGGCAAGAAACACAATAAAACAAAAATAAACTGAGGCAGGGGCGGAAGGAATATATAAGAAGGCCACAGGTGAGTGGGAGGAAGTGAAACAGGTCTTGAAGCACTGAGGGAAGAAGGACACCATAGCCCACTAAGTACTTCAGCAGCAGCAGCCCTTTCATTAGAAGCATAGGTTCCAGGAAACTAGGGACCGTTGTTGCTTAGCAGAGCACTTGACAGGTTTCCTTGTTACAATTTAAGCACCACCGATTAATACATTCATGTTACACCATGAATATGCTAATTATCACAAGATGCACTGAATTAGGACGTATGCTTTTAATCATTAGAATGTTGGTATAGCAATGAATTCAAATTACTTGAGTTCAAATCCCAGTCCCATCACTTACCAGTTGCATGATTAAATGATCATTTAACATCAGTAAGCCTCTGTTTTCTTGTTGATAAAATCAGGATAATAATACTCAGCGTGAAGCTGTATTATGAGGCCTGATTAACATAGTTATTTAAAATATCATGCTGCATCTGGGATACAGTAGGTGCTCAGCATATTCGAGCTCACTCTCATTTCTTTCTTTTTCCATTTCTGGGACCATACTGCTCACCTGTAGCTTTCACTTGAGGAAAACAAACTGTTCCTGAATAATTTTTTGAGGGCATTCTAAAATGGAATATTAGTCTGATTATTCCTGAGGCTATAGAAGGATAATTACCAACTTGCACGTGGAGCATATTTCAAAATAAGGTAGACACATGAGTCCTTAGGAGAATTTGGGTGGTCCATCTTTCTGCTTCTGGGAGATTAGGAGTAAATTGTGACAGCACTGATTTTGTCAGTAGACTAAATTTCACACGTGGTGCAGATTATTAGACTTGGGATAATGGCAATCCTAGCCCAGGCATTTCAAGGCAAGCAAGCTAGGGCTAAGAGAATGGAAGGGACTTGACCAAAGTCAAACAGTGGAAACAATCAGTAGACTCAGTTCTGACTCCTTACCCAGTTTTCATTCTTTGGCTTCCTTGGGGGCTTCCAAGCAGGTGAAATTGGGCCTTGAAGTGTGCTCTGTGTAGGAGTTTGAACTACCTAGACTCACAGGGTTTGGGGTAAGTTTAATTGATTCAGGGAACAAAGCTTTGTTCTGGTTCAAATTAATTCACTAGTTTTTGTTGTTTTCAAGCTCTGAACATTTCTGTTTTGTTTAGAATTTAGCAAATTAGTATTGTTTCTTCCCGTTTAGGTTCATGATTTGGTTCAAGTTTTTGGTTCTTTGAAATCTTCCACTGGGAGTTTTGTTTTTGATAAAAATGCTCAGAATCTAAGGTGCCTAATGACAGGAATTCATTTGAAGCGATCAGTCAGGCTTGGTGACGGCTGCTGAGAAGGAGCTTGGGTGTTTTAAGAACCCATTAATGCTTACATTCCGGAGCTTGAAGTCAGGATAATGGAAACATTGCAATGATTTTTGATGTGTATGTTTGTGTGTTTCTTTTTATCAGGGTGCTCTGATGATTTTGTTCTCATTCTTGCTAATCTGAGTCAAAGCTGCCGCCTCCCACCTCATTGCCTTTTGGGACTGTGTCAGTCATGTTCTTGATATGATCCTTATGTTTTGACTGTAGGAAAGAAACCAACCAAAAATCGTCTTTCCTGTCCTTTTCTCTTTACTTTGAGTGGCCCTTCAGAGGAATTTAGGGAATACAGATTTCAGGCTTGATTCTGGAGGAGTTAGTTGCGATACCCTAAAGGCAGAACGGCCTAATTCTGAAATACAGCTTTTGTTTTCTTTCTTACCAATGTGGTTTTGATAAGCCTTGGGCAAGACTCCTTTACAGAACCTGAAATTGTGCTGACACCTGCCTTAGTGGCCAGCCATGCCACAGGTGAGGCTGTGGTGGAGGGTTGCAGTGATGAGGCCTCTGGTGAGCTGTCTCACACCTGCTTGGCTTTCCATGTGCCAGGGGAAAGTAAGTTCCCGTGCAAGCCCCCCCCCCCCCCCCCCCCCCCCCCCCCCCCCCCCCCCCCCCCCCCCCCCCCCCGCCCCGTGCCTTCCCAAGCCCTTATTCACCTGAGCAGATAGAAGG
Organism: Pedetes capensis; assembly: GCA_007922755.1. NCBI lineage: Eukaryota > Metazoa > Chordata > Mammalia > Rodentia > Pedetidae > Pedetes > Pedetes capensis. The sequence goes on along the minus strand of VMDO01019327.1, from coordinate 5,035 downwards.
CTAGGTTGCAGCTTTGGTGGTTAAAAGGGCCATTCATAATACTCATACAAGCAGTACTTTCTAGGAGAAAGTGAGATTTGGGATGACCAAAGCAAGTATGTTTGTGAAGAGTAAGGAAGCTCTCACTAGATTCATCCTCTCTCCTCTCCTCCTCTCCCTTTCCTCTGCCCTCCTCTCTTTTCCTCCTTTCTTCTTCCACCCTCCCTTTCCCCCTTTTAGTAGTTGATTTGGTATTAGCTACCTAATGCTTTGTGATTCATGTTATCCATTTCCCCCATTGATTTAACATAGATTTTTGGGTTTATATTTTACTGACATTTTCAGTAGGGGCAGTGACATTGAAAAGGGGCAATTTAAAAAGCTTTCTTTCTTCTCACAAGAATTGTACTAAACACTTGTTTGAGAACACAGATGGCATTGGTGGGGGCCAAGAGGAGCTGACATCTGATATTTCTGTGATAGCCCCCACCTTTCTTTTGGCTTCTTCAGATTTGGCCCATGTGGACAGACACACACTTGGGTAACCACCATACAGATGGAAATCAGGACATGTGGGATTTGGCTGAACCAAAGGTCCCCAAACATTGCCTGGATCATTTAGTGCCCCAGGTGTGGCCACCCCAGGACTTCATGTGCTAAAATTGTGTCTGAGCGTAAGCCAGCTGGTCACTGTATATATAGTATCAAGGCAGCTTGGAGCCTCATAAAACATGACTTAGGACTTTTACCTTGTGGCTTTAGATTTAGCTAATCAACTCAAATCCTTTCCCACACATTGGGCAGAGAGGATGTGCCAGGTAAATAGGAAGATTTAGCAAAAAGGAGATGCTTATTGTCCAGTAGCTTGAATTCTAGGTAGGACATAGTGCCAGGCCATAGGAAGAAAAATGGAAAAACTTTACAGAAATGAAAGAGGGAATTAGAGGGCTCTAGGCTCTTTTAAAAACTTTTGATATTTATGAAGTTTTAAAATATTTTTCAGAAACTTCTCTGTAGAATTTTAAAAGCGATGATTCTTTCTAGTTTTAAAATTTGAAGAGTTAAACAATGTTTCATGAAATTATATTGGTCTTTTTATTTGCCTTACTTCAGTCATTTAAGCAAGATTTCTTTCAGGACATAGTAATAATCCCATACAATTGTATATCCCTTTACAATTTACAAAAGGGTCCTTGTATCCATTGTCTCATTAGCTTTTCACAACTATCCTGTAAAGCAGTCAGGATAGGTACTGTTATCTTTAGTTGACAAGTAAATAGACTTAGACTCAGAGAAGTCAAGAGACACTTCCAGGGTCACACAGCTAGAAACATATAGAACTGGAACCTGAACCCAGGTTTCCTGATACTCACTCCCTAGTGCTCCTTCGCTTGTATCATGTTCCCTTCCTAAGAGACTATCTCCTTTTTTTCCTACTCATGATTAATTTTAAACTCAGTCTAAAGAAATGTGCTTCAGTTTAGCAGGTGAGTAAAACTGAAGCACTTATGGATGAAGTGAGTTCTTAAGGTCACCTATCAAGTGAATCCTAGATGTAGTTCTTGGCTTTTCATCTTGACTTTAACTGATTAATTTTGAGGTAGGCATAGATTTATTTCAGTGTTAAATATATGAATAAAAGTTGTGTGATCTACTGATTATAGGTGTGAAAGCTGCACCTGGGGAATGGGACTAGGGATGAAAAGTTGGCTTAAAATAATTAGCTTCTTGCCTTTTTGTTAAGAGATGTCATGTTCAATAGAATTTAATTTCTTTATACTTCCTTTGCTTCTAGCCTTTTAAATTTAATTCTTTAGAGGAAATTAGCAAATATTCATTCTGAATGTTGATTTCTCGGGAACAAGGGTAACCAGAGGAAAGAGAAGGTGGAGGGGTGACTTTCTATGCCCTATAAGAGTGGGCAAGTGTTATTTTGTTTGGAGCTGCGAGCTAAGATTTCTTCTAAGGCATGCAAATCGTAAAGTTCTGATTTGTCAACTGCATGCTGTTTCTTTAGGCACTGATGTATGAAATCCTGAACAAATTCTCCGATGAACATACTGCTAATTGCTTCTCCACCTGCTCTCCAACCTCCTCCACCCCACCCCCTCCACTCCCAATTCAGCCTATAAGTGTCCGTCATTGGAGATGGATGGTGACACATGCAGTAATAGCAATTCATAAAAGCCAGTTCCAGCCCTTGTCTTCAAGGCTTCTGGATTTTCCACTGCCTGCTTTTGTGTAAGTGAAGTGGATGGAAGTGCTACTGGCTTCAGAATCCACCTCCCTATGCTCCGTTGCTAGAGCTCAGTTGCTCGGCTGGAGCTGAGCGAAACAGAAGCACCGGGTTTGAGCTGAATTGCGCCTGTGTTTTTTTCTTCTCTCAATGGGGGGGTGGGTTAGGGATAGTGTGTAGTAGGGGCTTGGGGTTCTTTGGCTTTTCTTTTTGCTGAGAGAAGAGGGTAAGGAGAGAATAACTCACAGTAGGATACAACGTGAAACAGTTCCCTGAAGAGTGTCACAATGTTTCTGGTACAATACACAGGTATAGTATGTCTTATTTTCTCTGAAATTTCCCTTTTGTTTCAAAGTGCATTTCTCTCTCTCTTTTGCCTCCAGTTCAACTGTACTGAAGGACAAATAGGATTCTAATGAGCTAAAAAATAGCTGCATAAATATGCCTGCCCCTAGCTATAATGTTTGTAGCAGATCGCTGTGTAAAATCTGGGTTTTCTGTTAAATTGGTAGTCCTGATCCTTTAATATGCATGCCTCTCTGCTGTATTCTTGTATTGAATTTCTCAAGTCTTATGTCTGCAACTGGTAGTATGTGATATATCGTGGAGTGTTTGCACAGAAGACACAGTGTGTTGGGAGCAAAAAGCAATTTTTAAACACTTGGTATGTTGTGGTTCTCTTTGAGTTTTTCAACTCCTGTATTTGTTAATTGGTTGTATAGACTTGGCATGTAGTTAAGAGTGAGGAAACTTCAAATAGGAAGCATTCTGGAGCACATCTGTTTGATAAATTTATTTTCATTTCATTAGTGAACTCAGGTTGATGAACATTATATATTATTGGTGTTTGTTTATTCTCCTGGTAGAAAAAAAGTGTCGGAAACAGAAAGACTAAATAATGCCACCCCAAGCCATCTTTATTGTAAAATATCATTGGATCAAAGGTGTTCCTTAAATATTTTCTTAAGCTTTCAGATGAATATTGGTCTTTATAATGTAAAACTTGAAGACTGATCAGATATTTGTGAATGTTGCTTGAAAGCCGCCTTATACAGCTGTTAAACAGAAAGGACCCTTGCAAATGAGAAACCTTGTGAAAGTTTCACTTTGTTTTTGGCTGAACAGAATGGAATCTTAGTTCCTGTAACCACATTTTGATAAGTTTGAATGTCATTTATTGTCAAGGACTTTCATCTCTATTCTTGATTTATTATCTTTAAAATATTGTGCTCCTGTGCTTAAGAGCTAAAAGATCATGTTCTGTTTTGATGCGTGGTTTGACAGTTGATTTCACTCCTCATTAATTGGACAGCATGCAGATGATGTGGAGAAGTGAGTGAGTGACAATATTTCAAGGTTACGTTGAAGAGCGTACAGTGAACCTTAGTGCCTGGACCAACAGCTGCTGAACTGAATTGTCTGCAATTAAAGCAACAGCAGGTTTGTGTAGTCTCTCTGCAGCCCGTTTATTTGAACTTATAGCTTCAGTTTCTTCCTTGAGTACTGGTTGGTTTGTTTCTCTAAGTTTTGGAAAGTTGTGCTTGCTGGATGTTTTCTCCATACTCTAATGCATGCTTGACTCTAGAATAGTCATCTCTGTACGTTTTCATGTTAGAAGTTGTTGAGGTCTTTATCCTCTGGTTAAAACCAGAGACTGTCTTGTTTTTTTCCACTACAAAATTAAATAGATATATTCTCATGGAAAATATTGCTTTGTTCAATTAATGGAGCTTTCTCATGGACCGATGTTACTGGCTTGAGTTTCTGGCAGTGAAAAATGCTGGACTTCTTTATGCTCCTGGAATTACTATAGCTGGGAAGAATTTCTCTATGCTAGTAAAATGTTTATGCTAAAATAAATGGTGGTATTATCTCCTTGCCATCTCTCAATTCCAAGGTGACCTATTGAATAATGTCAAATTCAACTAGGTGGCTTTTAGGACTGTATTTTATTTGCATGCTAATAACAAACACATGTTTAATTCCTTAATGGTTTTACTCTTTTAATATAGTTGCAATGGAGTTGTTGGTTATTGAATCATAGTGGATGTTGTATAAAACATTTATGCAATGCTTTAGCATATACTTTCTTAGTTTGTCCTCATCACAACTCTGGGTGACAGCAGTGGTGATCCGATCTCCATTTTATAGGTAAGAAAACTGAGACTCAGAGGATAAGTAGCTGACCTGAGATCTCACCTCTAATAAGTAGCAAGGCCTGAAATCGCAGTTTGTATCTTCTGATTCGGGCTGGGATTTAGCTCAGTTGGTAAAGCGCTTCTCTGCAGTCTCTGAGGTCCCGAGTTCGATTCCCAGCGCTGCAAAATGGGAGAAGGACATGGCAACCCACTCCCAAGGCAATCCCGAAACAGTCAGCCATTGAAAAACCTATGAGGGTCGCTATGAGTCGGATACTCACTCGATGGCACCTAACAACAACAATATCTTCTGATACAGAAGTCTGTGATTTTTTTCTCCCTTATACCAGACAGCCTCTCAGTTAATGGGTTCAGGGTAAATTTGACTTCTGCTACTAGTCAAGAATACTAGTAGCGAAATACTACAGTCATGTACTAAAAAACACTAGAGATTTTTTAAAAAACTGGTTTTTGTGTGCGTGTGTGTGTATGTGTGTGGTATGGGGTGGGGGGTGTTGAATCCAGGGCCTCACGCACAGGGCCTTGCACATACTTTGCAAGTACTCTACCACTGAGCTTCACCTGCAGCCCATTTTTTACTTTTTAGTTTGAGATAGGGTATTGCTCAGTTACATAGGCTGCCTCTGGCCTTGAACTTCTGATCCTTCCTCCACTTCCCGAC
>VMDO01019326.1:0-39943 GCA_007922755.1 Pedetes capensis | reverse complement strand
GTGTATGTGTCTTTACCAGAGAAGAGAGTTTCTTATAGACAGCATATTGTTGGGTCATATTTTAAAACTTAGTCTGTATATTTTAATAAGAGAATTTAGTCCATTTGCATTCATGCTAGTGTTGATAGATAAATGCTTGTTTTTGTCACTTTGTTGATTTTCTCCTGATTATTTTGAGTAAAATTGTTCTTTTTCTTTCTTGTTCATGTTTTTGACTTGATATTTACCATATTAATAAGCATTGACTCTTTTCTATGTCTCTTTTGTGCATCTCCTCTTCTAGTGGTATTTGGAGAACATTACATTAAATGTAATAAGCCAAAAACAGAAAGACATCCACTACATGTTCTTTCTCATATGTGGAAACTATCAAACAAAAAAGTCTGTCTAAATATAGAATGTTGATTACTATAGCTGGGAAGCATATATGTATAGAGAGGCTTGAAAAATCGAAGGTGGGATTTAATTAATGCATGCAGTATACATGTATGATATATCACACTGAAAGCCATTACTATGTAAACTTAATGTGCATTAATCAAGAGTAAAATAAATAAATGTTGAAAAATTATTTGGATTTTAGAGCATTTAGGATTTTGGAATTTTTGAATGTTCAATCTACACAGATAAATTGTTTTAAGGTATAATAAATGATGAAGAATATATATGTTTAAGGTAAAGAAAGAAGGGATGTCCCAACAACACAGTCCTATTTGTAGCATAAAATTGTTGGCATAGAAATTTAATGTTTTATCTTTGTTTCTTTTCTGGTTATTTAGTATTTGAAAATTCATAGTTGTAACTCATATCAATTAGGTGAAGTCTGCACAAAGTATACATCAAAAGGTAATATAACCAATATTAAAGAGTTAGAAAATACTTTCATATTCCTTCCAAAACTTTGCAGTATATTTTTCTATTTTCTATAATGATGGGTGCATTGGTTTTTCGTAGCCACGAGCAAAACATACATGCTAACTAGATATTACAACTGAGAAAACACATTTGTATAAGCTGTAATGTCTCTCCCAAGGACAGCTGGAAATTGTACAAATAGAAGTTATTTATTGAGCTATTTATTTTTAGTGGAATTTGATTTTGAACATATGGAACAACAGCTCATAGACATCTTATGAATTATTATCAGAAAATTATTACAAAAACACTGTAGGAAAAAAGAATTCTTAAAAATTTCAATATCAATAATTTATCAATTTAATCTAAATCATGTGAGGATATAAATTTACATATGAATAGGTACATAGATATATATGTTCAACTATTTTCCAAGCATATAATTATGTTTGTGTAGAAAATTTTAATTGTAGTGAGGAGTAGACACCTTTTTGGCATTGAGAATTTTGCACCTACTCTCAATCTATCTTTTTATTAAAATTTCTTGATTTCATATTATGTTGCAATACTGAAAATTCTCAAATACATCACTCTTAGATTTTAAAACTTAATTTAGCATTGAAAAACAGGTAGAAATCTTGAAACTCATGACTGAATTTTGAAAGCCAATTATTCTATTTTTCTATTATAATTTTCAAGCTTTAAAAATTATTAGGGCTGGGTGTGATGGTATGTACCATGACTGTAATTCCAGCGACCAGGAGGTGAAAGCAGACAGACTTCAAGTTCAAGATTAGCCTGAGATACTTAGTGAGACCCTATCTCAAAAACCAAGGGCAAGGGATATAGTTTAGTGGTAAACCACTTGCCCAGCATGCACAAAGCCCTAATTTCCATTCCTATCATTGGAATAGAATAGTAACAATAATATACATATATATATAATGAGGAGTTTGAATACTATGCTTATTAATTTATTATAAACGAAGTCTTGAAAGTATGTAACCTCAACCGTTACCACCTGACTTACTTGGTTAACTTTACTAAGTTCTTCTAGATAAAATCTCTTCCAGTGTTTTACTTTCTCTAAAATTCCTATTCTTCACTCCCAATTTAAAATATTGTTTTTTCATTTAACTATTAGCTCTGAAAGTTATGAGGAAAAAAATAAACACCATTGCAAAGAGTGGGTTGTATTTTTAACCTTATTATTTCTATAATTTAACTCCCTGTATTCAAATCCTTTGCATGTACTCTAGCTTTGACATTTACTACAACCTTTAAGTGATGGATCCCTTTCTTCAATTTATTTTTTTCTATTACTCATCTCCTTAAAATTTTATGGTCCTTTCTATATTAATAATCTGGCAACATAAACTTCCTAGTTTGGTCTATTTTATGGAGCTATTTTTAGTCTCAGTAAAACCTATTTTTATTCTATTTTATTACTTGCTTTTTATCTTATAAAGGTAATCTCTAAGCACAGTGAAAACATTTCAACCTTTCACTGGATGATTCATTGACTATGTATGTAAGAATTAATTATAGACTTAGCTATGTCAACTTACCTCCATAACTTATCCTTCTATTCTTTTTGTACTTGTAATATTAACACATCTTTAGTCAGGCCTGGCTCTACTGTCTCATAAAAATCATGAAGAATATAATTTTGGTTTTCCCACATATACTGATAAATTTCATCAATAATCAGAGGCTTTATATTTCTTCATATTTAATCAATTTATTCAAAACACTGCCTAAGGATGCACTTGAATGTAACCAAATCCATTGATCTGCATATTTTAAATGAATAAATATTATGGCACATGAATTATATCTTCATAAAGCTATTAAGCCTACAGCCATACCACTGTGTGTCCAATCCCATCAGATCTTGGAAGCTAGGCAGGGTCAGGCTTGGTTGGTACTTGGATGGGAGATTGCCTGGGAACACCAGGTGCTGTAGGCTTGGGAGAAGGACCTGGCAACTCACTCCCAAAAACAATCAGCCATTGGAGACTTATAAATAACAGAAAAGCACTGACAATGGTACCAGGAATATGATAGTTTCCGTAGCATTTCATCTGTCGTACATGTGGTTGCTATGAGTTGGATCCAACTTAACTGCACCTAACAACAACAGCAACAACAAAGCAATTATAAACTGTGCCAAGCAGAAATGGCATAGATATGTCTGCCACAGCCATTTCTAACCATATTGTCTGACAAGGTCCGGATATGGGGAAGAGAGGTTCAAGGAACTCATCTTCCAAGAAATGGATGGGGATGAAGAAAAGGAAAATGTGCTTTTTGCTTTCTAGGAATAGGATTACTGCTTCTAATTATTATGATTACTTTATGTTTAGGACTAATACTCATAACTAGTATTCTATTAAACTCTAATGAAACAAATGCTGAAAGAATGACACGACTGAGGGAATTTGTAAATGAGTTAGAAGTAATGACCTCCAATTGTAAAGGTTATGTGGACGATATTTTAGTTAAAGCTGACCAGCAACTTCCACCCTGGAACTCAAACATTAAGTGATTTATTCTTCAGCTGCAACAGGCTGAGTTGTTAGCCCCTACTTGGACTAAAGTGGCCCCACCTATGATAGCTAAGGTTTACAAAGAAAATATAAAACAATCAAAAGAATACACAGTCCTGTTCCCACAGTACAAAACCCTCCTTGACAATTTCAACACAGAGAGGTGCTTATCTAAGGCAGAGCTTGGTTCCCAGCTAGAGAAAAAAAGTAAAGGCTGCTGCTCTGGTCAGCCTGACCCTCCACTGCTATTATGACTGCCAGGTGTGTGTGAAACTGCATGTCTTCTTACTACTTACATGACCTAAACCTAAAAGGACTGTATAAAAAATGAGCTATCCAAACAATAAACGGAACAGATCCACATTGCCTCTGAGCTGCTGTGTTTCTGTTACCCACTGCCGCTGACTCCTCACCCACTTTCGGGAAACCCTGGATCCTTAGGCTGCAGCACAGACTGTGGCATATGTCCTAATCTTATAACTAGACAGAAGTTAAGTTCCATTTCTGGCTGCCCTGGATGCCTCTCAGACTTTGTTTTCATTGCTAGAAACTGAAAGGTTTTTCCCTAAGGTCAAATTGCAATTCTAGACTATGGAGTTATGTTGATGTTATTAATAAAAAGTATTCTGTTGGTGGAATGCAAATTATTTTCCCATTTGACTTTTTATGATTTATGATTTCTTAGGGAAGAATATCCAATGATAAAACACATACATGCATGCCTGTGTACCCAAACATTTAGATGAAAGTTTGCCATTTTCCTTCAGGTCCTATATAACTCCATGGATTGGATGTTCAAATAACCAGTTTGGTTCATGCTTATCTTGGTATTGGGGCTGATATTTAGCTCAGTTGGTGGAGTACCACTCTGCAGTCTCTGAAGTCCCGGGTGCAATTCCTAGCACCACAAATAATGGGAGAAGGATGTGGTAAACCACTCCTGAGGCAATCCCAAAACAATCAGCCATTGAAAACGTGATGAGGGTCACTATGAGTTGGACACAACAGCACCTACCAACCAACCAGCCAGTCTTGATATTGTGTTTTTATACCAATGGCTTCCCAATGAATGTTGCATCTGTCCAAGGAAATATTTCCATAGTCATGTGAATTGGCCAATTCTATGAATTAAATATATCAGACTAGGAATTTGAGGTAATATTAAGATGAAATTCTGTTTGGTACAAAAGTTAATTTTCAATGCAAGGGAACTCTGATTTATTTTCCATATCATTACCATTTGTTGTTTGCTATGCATCAGGTAATGGGAGAATGTGGCAATCCTGAAAAAATCAGCTATTGAAAACCCTACGAGGGTCACTATAAGTCAGACTCCATTCCACAGCACCTAACAACAACAATGCACCAAGTACAGAAGGTCATCAAATCCCATCCTCACAGGGCATGTGTTATTTTTTTCTATTTTCCTATTGATATAGCTGAGATTCAAAGAGGATAAATGGCCTATCCAAGGTGACAGGGCCATTGCCTGATTGACTTATGTCTCCTAACTCTCATCTGTGTACCTTGGTCTATGTCTTCCATAAAGCTGAGTTGAAGAATATGCTTTAACTTAACTCTAATATGACTCCTCTTATTCCTGCTGAGTCGTTAGTAGAGCTTCAGGGACAAATACTCCCTCATATATGTTGAAAGCCCATAGCAAAACAAACATACAAATTCAAGAGGCAAACAAAACACTTTCCCTTTTCTATGGTAGTCAATAGGGAAACATAGTTTGGGGTAAATGTTAAAAGGATCTGCTATGAACACTAACACATTGATCCTCTCTGCTCACTTCCTCATAAATAATAAAGACTCCACAGAGACCTGCAAGTGAGGCACAGAACATGGAAGAGGAGAATGGGTACCTAAGGCAAGCTTGTTCCCAAAGATGAAGGGCACAACAGGGTAGGAAATTCTGCCTCTTCCTCCACCTCTCTGGATGGAGAGTGAGTGGATGGGTAGAGATTGGCCAGGACTGTATCTAGAAAAGTTCTCACTCCAAGAAACCAGAGAGCTAAAAGGAAGCAATTGGCTATAAAAACAAAGGTTTTTTTACAGGAGGAAATTTTAAAAATAGCGTTATAGTTAGCATTATAGTCTTATAGTTAGAAATAAATTTAAGGTTAAATAAAATAAGATTTCCTCCTACTATGAAACTATTTTTAGCATTTACTCTAAATAAAATATTGAGTCTAAGAGATGGGAGAAACAAAAAATTTAAAACCACATCCGAGGACCTGGCAAAGTTTGCTAGCTTAGATGTTAATTAAAAAATGACTCCTATCTCAAAAATGATAGACTAAGTAATTCAGTTAAAAGTGTTCTGGGGAATTAATTAAATTGGTATCCTTGACAAATTACTCTTTCCTCTCTTAGACTGTGATTCTTCTCTGTCCTTTTAGAAAGCACTGGATGAGGTGACATGAACTAATAATTAACAGAGCCGTGCACAGTGGTGCACATCTATGGTACCAGCAACTGGGGAGATTGAGGCAGGAGTATTGCAGGTTTGAAGCCAGAGGCAAATTGTGTAGATTAGCAAGACTAGGTTTCCAGATAAAAAAAATAAAGGGTCCGGGTGTGTGTGTGTGTGCAGCTCATTGGTTGAGTACTTACTTAGCAAGCACAAGGTCCTGTGTCCAGCCTCTAGTGTGCAAATAATAATGGTACCCAAATATGTATGAGTTTGTGTGTTTGTGCATGTATGTGTGTATGTGTGTGTATACAAGGGGGAGTGGCAAAAAATCTATGACATATATTGTCCCCGACTCCCTAGTAAAAACCAGAGTCCCCTGGACAGTACAGCCTCGCCCCATGCTGCTTCCTCCTCAGAATTTCTGACATGGCCTCCCAGATCCACACTGCCCCTGTGAGAGAAGCATGTGTGGCTTTTCAAGAGTTGGGCATGTGCTTTACCCGTTGGGCGTGTCTAGGTGGAAAAAGTATTGAAAACTGCTGATAAGGCCATTCAGACGCATAAATGGAATAAATCAATGGATACCTTATAGATTGCTTGTTTTTGATATTTTGTTCCTTGTTTCATTTGCTATTTTTTTTCTTTCTATTTATGCTTGGGCTGGGCTTTAGCTCAACTGGTAGAGTGCTGCTCTGCAGTCTCTGAGGTTCTGAATTCGATGCTCAGCACCACAAAAATGGGAGAAGGACATGGCAATCCACTCCCAAGGCAATCCTGAAACAATCAGCCATTGAAAACCCTCTGAGGGTCACTATGAGTCGGATATGACTGGAGGGCACCTACCAACTAACCAACCAACCAATTTATGCTTAGATGCAATTAACTTCTTTTATGAATTATTAAATGAATACTTTAATGATTTAGCATAAACATTTTGAGGAAAATCTCAAAAACAAGCCATCTCTAAGGCATCCATTGATTTATTCTATGAAGTTTTGGCCTTTTTTCCCTGAGTTTATCCACAACAATAGAATATCCAATATGTGGCCAATGCTCCATTTAAATCTGTATTCATTTGCACTGAGTTGATGAAGATCAGATTGTTGAATTCAATTGACTTGCACTTTGTTGGTATTCAGAATAATTTATGTTCAACTCAAGACCTCTCTAAAGTGGTTTTTCTTCTAGTATCATCTCATTCTTTGCATTTCTTTCTTTCTTTGTTAGATCTTAATGGAAAGACATTCATTATCAACCAAAACCTCTTAGTATGTATCAAAGACTTCAGACACTATATGTTGTTGTTAGGTGCTGTCATGTCGTATCTGACTGATAGTGACCCTCATTGGGTTTTCAATGGCTGATTATTTATATTTTTCCAAAAATCTATTTATCCTTTTGCACTTCTATGACCTCTTCAAGGCCTTTGTAAAACAGAAAATCCACTGGTTAATTTTTAATGATTACTTTCAGAAGAAAGTATATGCAGACATTGAGATTTAATAAAGCAAGGGATAGTGGACCAGAGTCCCTAACAAAGGTTAATTCATTCAAGGAAAGTCACAAAGAGAAGAAAGTCTTTGCAAATAAGAAGAACGATACAACACGGAATGAATGGGAACCTGGACATCTCACTGTCAAACCCTTCAGATCAGGCGTAGGAGACACAGTGCTTGTCCTCTGTTTTACTTAACTACCTTAATTGTTACCATCAATGACCACAGAAAGGAAAGAACATGCAAAGGAAAGAGGTCATTTATTCAAGATTCATAACTGTGGTATCAGGAAAATACTGCAGTTTATATCATGTGATAGGATATAATGGGATTCCCCCTGTCCATATACCTAATCAATTTCCTGTGTGATGATTAGGAATTACATGGATTCAGCCAGGCATCCTATAATCCCACACCTGTAATCCCAGCAACTCTGAAGGCTGAGGCAAGAGGATTGGATGGGGAGCCTAAGGCCAGAGGCAGCCCGCACAATTTAGTGAGATTCTGTATCAAAAGTTTTTTTTTTTTTTAAGTCCTGAGGGTGGCTAGGGGTGCAGTGCAGTGGAAGAACAATTGCCTAACATATGTGAGGCCCTCAATACAACCCCCATTTAAAAAAATTAAACAGATTCATATGGTCAATAGGTCTAGATTCAATTTTTCTACTGAATAGCTTCTTGGATGAAAAATCATTCAGTAAAATACAGTATGTGAAGCAAAAATTTTCCTGATGCTAAATGCATTTTGGAAAATAGAATCTCTCCAAGTTGATATGTACTTTCTAAAAATTATAAAGTTTTCTAGGTTAACTTAATTTCTTTTTGTAGAACATAGAAGCAATTGGAGTTCAGTAAAAATTACAAGCATATTGTAAATTTTAAAATATATCAACAGACTTAAGGCAGGAAGAACAATGTCTCAAATTAGTTTTCCTATACAATTACCTGTTATTTGAGATTACATAGACCTGCTAGTCATTACAAATCACATCTTCTAATTGCCTTATTATGAATAGACATAGTAGATTTAAAGTAATTAATCGCTCCTAAAAAGACATGTTTGTGGAGTAATTGATTATAAATGGATTAAGCTGTATCATGTAGCTAACATGTTCCATTATTATTAAAAGTAGCAAACATTTATATGACAATATATGCCAGTGACTACTGTAAGTATTTTGTGTATATAGCTATCCTTATTGATAGAGTAACAAGGCATAGAAAGTACAACTAACTAGTCATTAAGTGGTGGTTGAGATTTAACAACAAAGCTCTTGTTTCAACAACTCTATTCTTAACCACCAAGTTATGCCTCCTATGAACTTATTTTTTTCCTTGAGAGTGATTGCAGTGTTGTTGTTAGGTGCCATCGAGTCGGTATCCAACTCATAGCGACCCTCTGTACAACAGAGGAAACACTATTGTCAGCACTTCTCTGCTGTTCATAGGGTTTTCAATGGCAGATTGATTTTTGGGAAGGGGTTGCCAGGTCCTTCTCCCAAGCCTACAGCTTCTGGTGTTCCCAGGCGGTCTCCCATCCAGGTACCAACCAGGCCCGACCCTGCTTAGCTTCCGAGATCTAACTGGATCAGATGCCACAGGGCTACGGCTGCAGGCTGATTGCAGTGAGGCTATATTAATATTAAAAAGTTAATTTCCTAGGGATAAATTCTGTGGTTTTTATGGAGACATTATGTATACATAGATCAATTTAGATATTAGTATTTTACCATCTTTCCTCATCTCATTCAGAATAATTCTCAAAGATTGCCCTGAAATATCTGTTGAATGGCTGAATGAGTACATTGAAAAACTAAATAGCTATGAATCCAGATGTTTTATATGAAGACATCTGATATAATTCTACCCTTGGAATTGTGGCATAAGGTGTTCTGTGGCGCAGTTCAATTTAGAAATAGCTATAACTTGAAAAAGCATAAAGTGTGCAAATTTCTATTAAAAAGCAGCCATTTAAAGTTTTTGGAATTTGACCAAAAGACATAAGACAAATGAAGTATTTATTCCAGAAAATCTATTAAATCCTGATGAGAGCCCTCAATGGCTCTTAAGCCCCACTTTTGCTTCTCTGCTTCCATACACAGCTCAGAGGAAGGGAAGCTCTTCTGGAGTGCCTGTGGCCAGGAAGGCAGGCTCTCTTTCCTCAAGCTCCCTTTCCTTCCAGCTGCATTGGAGTCTACCGCATCTTTCTGGACAGGACAGTGAGTTAGCCCTTCTCATTTTTCTTTTCCCACTGCTGCTAGTTGCAGAGGCTAAACTCTAGGTGAGTGAAGCTGACAAAGGCAAGGACTTCTTTTCTTCTCCTCCACTTGACTCATGAATCAGAAGTTCAACACAGATTTGGCAAGCTAAGAATTCTGGAGCCATGATGGCTCCTGCCATGGTCCACTGAGAGGATAAAGATCCCACTCTTGGAAAGAACCTGACAGGACCACACTCTACTGTCCCCAGCCAGGACCTGATGCATAAACTAGAGATGTAACCCTGTTCTTTTCTGAGCTCTTCAGCAGTGACTCAGAGAATTTGTCCAGGGGAAGAGGTAAGCCACAGGAACACAGGGATTCAGAGTTTCCCCCAAAGCTGAGTTTAGCTGAAATGGATTATAAGAGTTTCACGTCTATGAGCAGCCTCCCCCCCCCAAAAAAAAAGAACAATGAATTTATCTTTGATAATCAATTAAGAGGGGCTGGGATTTAGCTCAGTTGGTAGAGAGCAGCTCTGTAGTCTCTGAGGTCCCGAGTTCGATTCCCAGTACTGCAAAAATGGAAGAAGGATGTGACAATCTACTTCCAAGGCAATCTGGAAATAATCAGCCATTGAAAACCCTATGTGGGTCACTATGAGTCGGACATGACTCAATAGCACACAGTAATAACAATCAATGAAGAGGAGGATAGTAGCTACAAGAGGAACAGGTAACCCATAGGTGACCTGGTTTATCAGCATGAACATATAAGAATATCCCTCCTATTGATAGACTAAATCTCAGAGACTGATCCCAAGAGCCACCCTTGCAAAGCACCTGCATTTAATTGGAACAGACTGTGGAGTGTGCCTCATGACGTTGTCAGAAACAGTGGGGAAACCCAGCATCAATCGGTGGAGCTTTACAATAAGGTGTGAGACCCAAAGAGGGAGACAGCCTAACATCAGAGAAAGGGAAAATCAATAAACTTCACTTTACACATTGACACCTCATACTGATTGTGCGTAAGCCCCAAGTTGAGATCTCTGAGGAGCAGTATCAGAGGCTTTGTACAGTGGGGTTTGGCAGACCACGTCATTGAGTAAATGAACACATAAATAACAACATTAAGCCCTGGGAGTGAAGGAGATATCAGTCCATGGAGTTGCAATTATATTTTCACAAATACCTACTTCTCAATAAAAAGTTTGAAAAGGAAAGTGTGATTAAAGAGGAGGAGGAGGAGGAGGAGGAGAAGAAGAAGAAGAAGAAGAGGAAGGGGAAGGGGAAGGGGAAGGGGAAAGGGAAGGGGAGGAGGAGGAGGAGGAGGAGGAGGAGGAGGAGGAGGACTTGGGCTGAGAGATGGCCAGACTATTGTGGATAATGATGATCATGTTCTTTGGGACTTTATTCAAAGCAAGAGACAAGTGGTTTTGTCTAAAGTAAATTATTTAGATTGTTACTCAAAGTTTATAGAGAGAGACGGATGATAGAGTTTAAATGTCTTCTCAAAAATATATATTGACATGTAATTGCTACTGTAACACTGTTAAAATGCAAGACCTGTAAGAGGTAATGAGGTTCTATGTGCTCTACCCTCAGGAATGGATTAAGGCATTTATCATGGGAATAGGTTTCTGATGAGACAATGAACTCAGCTGATTTCTTCTTTGTTTCCTGCTGCTCAGTGGCCCTTCCGCCATGTTGTGAGGCAGCACAAGACATCCTGGGAAGCTGGATATAGACTCTTGGACCTCACAGCCTCCAGAACTGAGAGCCAAATAAACTTCTAGTGTTTATAAATTACCTACTCTGTGATGTTCTATTATAGATAGCAGCAGAAAAAATTAAGACAGACAGAATATTTAGAAGCACGAGATACAAAGAACAGACAAAATGATCTAAGTGGATCAGCATTACAGTTAGTGAAATCAAGTACATCTCTCCTTATATTTGATGTAGGTTCCTTCTACTTGTCACAAGAGCAAGCACAACAAAGTATCTCTTTTTTTCCCCTTTATTGGTAAATGTTGATGGAGTACAGAGTAATACAGCATTTGCTTTTTCCATTGTGCAACCATTACATCACTGTTGGTTACACTTTTATCAACTTACGAGGTTTGCGGAACCTTTTGACGAATATGTAGCAAAACTCATATGCATATTTGGGTTTTGTTCCCTATTTTTTCCCATGTACTCGTGAAGTTTCATCATTTACATTGAGATTATCCTCTCCCCCTTTTATCCCTCTACATTGTTCTAAGCATAAATGGGTTGCTAGGCCTCAGTTTATCTGGACTTCCAACATGTTTTCTTTCATTTTGGCTCTGATGTGTCGAAAGTGGGAAAATATGACAGGCTGCGAGCCTGGCACCTCCCTGTTTTAAGTGTGAGAAGTGAGTGTATAGGAAACATCTTCACCTAATAGAGGTTAGAAAAACATACATTAAGAGTGTGTAATACTGTCTGGAAAAAAATCCCCCCAAAATAGATGCCTTTTAAATATGACTCAATTCACTGGTAATCTGTGCAGGAGCTCTGGAGAATCCTTGGGCCCAGGTACACAAAAGTTGCCATGGATTCAGCTTTTCTGTTACATTGGGGTAGCACTGCTTCCTCACTGGTGACAATGTTGTTGTTGTTGTTAGGTGCTGTTGAGTCCTGTCCAACTCATAGCCACCCTCATAGGCTTTTCAATGGCTGTTTCAGGATTGCCTTGGGAGTGGGTTGCCATGTCCTTCTCACATTTTTGCGGTGCTGGGAATCGAACTCGGGACCTCAGAGACTGCAGAGCAGCGCTCTACCAACTAAGTCCCAGCCCTCACTGGTGACAATGATGACAGCCAAAATGGTTTCTTGTTATTCTGGCATCTGCTCTGTCCTTCTCTGGCTCCCATTGAATGGGAATGAGACAACACTAATGTGTGAGTGTGTGTGTGTGTGTGTGTGTGTGTGTGTGTGTGTGTGTGTGTGCCATCATTTTTATTTTCTCCCATATCATCATAGAAGAGGGGAAAAATAGCAAATCATTCCTCCCAGGGCCAAAGTAAAAATTTCCCCAAGCCACTTTTTCCATTCGTTCTTTTCCGAGCTCCACACTACACTCCCTCCAGCACTCCCTGGAGACAGTAGATAGTTTCCTCTGTGGGCAGAGTCCAGTCTGATGTCTGATCTAAGGACTAAAATTAGATTCTCATAATTTTAAGCATGAGAAGTTCTAAAATGGACCAAGCCTTAATAGTAAACATCATAACAAAGATAAGAAAACAAAAGACATATACTGCATTTTTTCATGTAACTGGTAGGTGAAACTATGCTACTTATTAATCCTACTGCTTTTGGAGCAGCACCTGCTTAGCACGTATGATGCACTGAGGGATTCGCCCCTTAGCACCTTAATCAATCAATCAATCAATCAGTCTACTGTTTTACTCCCACTTACCCCTGTCTGTCATGTTACTATCACTGCTTGGAAGGTTTTAAGAATCTCATGACATGGAAGAAAACCCCAAACAACAAGGTAAAACAAACCAACATACCCTACTTTCCTGCTGTCCATGATAACCTGCAGCTCTGAAGTAAGCCTCTCCTATGCCTTTAGTTTCAACTCGTAACAATAATAATAAGTAAAAATAGAAGCAAGTTTGTTGGTTGAATGTTTTTAACATTCTGCCTAAATCTTCATTTTTTTTCTGAATTTCACTGGAAACTTGAAAGTAAATCAACTTTTCATGCATCTGCAAGGTAGATTTATTACTCTGGGTTGCTACAATCTTTTCTTAATTAAAAATAACTTAGACAGCTCATTAATTACAAGGCTATTTTTCTTTCTTGTTGACTTAGAGGATCTCAGTAATACCCAGACTTTTAAAGTTTGGATTAACCAGCCTTTAGAGATCAACTTCTTCATAAAACAGGGCTCAATGTCCAGGTACACAGATATAAACAATAGGAATCATTTGTATACACGAATGTCCTTTCCCATCATTTAACATCGTAGCACTTAGGATGTAGTCTAGATTTTGTGGAGAATCTCATTCTTCTTTTTCTCCTTATTACCCTCTCAAAGATTTTCAATAAGAACACAGATCATTAGTCTTGCATAAATAGAACAGATTATATTGACAGTGGCCTGCTGCCATACCACTGTGGCATCCAATCCCATCAGATCTTGGAAGCTAAGCAGGGTCAGCCTGGTTAGTACTTGGATGGGAGACCACCTGGAAGCACAAGGTGCTGTAGGCTTGGGAGAAGGACTCAGTAACCCACTCCCAAAAAAACAATCAGCCATTGAAAATCCTATGAACAGCAAAAAAACACTATTAATAGTGTTTCACCTGTTGTATGTGGGGCAGGACACTGACTCAAGGGCACCTACTAACAACAACATATAGACAGTCAAGAAATGCTTTTCAGATAATATTCCTGGAGTAAAAAATCCCTTTTTAATATGCTAAAGGTCTCCTTTACTAGTTGTTTCTGAGAGAAAATGCAATGGACAAATTCCCTTGTAAGTTTTTTATCGACATTTGCATAATATCAGCTTATAATAGGAGCCGTTATTACACTGACTTCCAACTTGACTATTCTTAGGTACCCTTGAATCCATTCCAACTGATAGCGACCCTGTGTACAATAGAACAAAACACTCCTCACACTGTGCCATGTCTGGCGCTATGTCAGTGCTTCTGTGCTACTCATAGAGTCTTCAATGGCTGATTGTTTCAGAAGTGGGCTGCTAGGCCCTTCTCCCAAGCCCTCAACACCTGGTATTCCAGAAGTCTCCCACTGAAGTATTGATCAAGCCCAACCCTCCTTAAGCTTCTGAGCTCTGACAAGATTGGACACCAGAGTGGTACCCAACTTGTCTAGTCATTGTAAACAAAGGGTGTGGTTTTGTCCCAATAAAATCTCTGAAATAGGCAGTGAGTCCGATTGGACCCATCCCTGAGTGGTATCAAACACTCTGGTGGATATTAGAGTATTTACAGATAAACATATGATACGTTTTTGATTTCACAACATTTGTATACTGGTAACTAAACACAAAGATAATTTGCCATATAAGACAGTGTATAATAAGTTCTAAATGAATGATGCAGAAACTTTGAAAGGTAGAAATGATTGAGATACCATATTAGTAAAGCATTTTAAATCAGGAAATAGTAAAATTATGATGTTGTTATTACTGTTTAGCCATCATCATCATTCATACTTAAACTTCAACAATTATGTTGGCAACTTTCTAAAACTGTGAAAAGCATGATGTTTACTTATTGATTTATATTTAATCATCATCCATTTTGGAGCTGATTTATTTGCTATTTAATTGGCCTATTCTCACTTTGGGGTCATTTTGGTTGGTCACATTTCTGTCTGAGAGCTGTGTTTTTAATTCATTTTCCCTGCCAATAATATTGATGATAATTTTGAGATGGTATCTTCTGTACTTTAAATTGTCCTCTTTTTACCCTTTTGGAAGAACTCATTGTAATACTTGACACAGCAGGGATGCATTGTGTGTTTTTATTCCCTAGAAAATTATTTATGCTTGTACTGTAAAAAAAATAGGTACTTTTTCCAAATAGTTCACACACCAAAGACCGGGAAGTAATCCAATTTTCCAAATAACCCATAAACTTTTGCCTCTAGACTATCTGCATTATTCAATATAACTACCTGAGTCATCTTTTGTTGATGTTGTTGTCATTGTTGTTGTTGTTAGGTGCCATCAAGTTGGGGCTGACTCAAAACGACCCTCTGTATAACAGAACAAAACACTCCCCGACACTGTGCCATGCCTGGCACTGTCAGTGCTTCTCTGCTTTATGTATGATTTTCAGTGGCAGATTGTTTTCTCCGAATTTTATAGGGAGTCGGCTGCCAGGTCCTTCTCCTTTTTATGCAGTGCTGTATCTGTATTGATGCTTTATTTCTTGGTTTCATCTAAAAGAACTGACCTGAATATCCTGGCTAAAAGATAATGAACAAAAACTATTTGAAAATTATTCCAGAGTAAGAATCTAAATCTCAATATATTTTTAGTGAGAAGGTGACCAATTATGTAGGGTAATGGAGTGGTGCAAGGCCACAGAAATACTTATGGAGAGAATAATTGTGAGACAAAACTCAGTTGGATGTGCCTTTATTCCAGTTTGAGAAGATACAACTTTAACAATTTTTTTCAGTTATAAAAAGGAGAAGAGAGAATAGCGTATGCTTAGTTTTAAGCAAAATGAGTTTTCATAAGTACACACTTCACTAATCAACTGAGATTGAGATTTAATTCTCTACACAATAAAACTGTATTCATTTAAAAAGATTATTCAAATATTTAAATTACTAAATGCAGAAAATACACTTAAATATGAAAGGAATGTAAAATTGCAACCACAAGGAGTTTGAGGGAGTGAAGCTGTGAGGCTGTAACATGTTTAGTAATTATGCATTTTGTGTCCACAAGAAAGAAAGTAGGAAGATAATTCAATAGAGAAGCAAAAATTCTCTGTAATAGATATCTGGAATAAACTTTCACGTATCTGAAGGACTTGTTTTCTGTAAAGTCCTTTCCTTACTTCTTCCTTCCCTTTTCCCTCTCTCCTTTCCTTCCTCCCTTTTTTCCTTCCATCTTTTCTTCTTTCCTTCCTTTTTCATCTTTATATACTTTGTGGTTAGATACTGTTGAGTCAGGTGTGACTCATAGCGACCTTCATAGGGTTTTCGATGGTTGATTACTTCAAGTTTGTTTCGGTAGTGGACTGCCACATCTTTCTTCCATTTTTGCGGTGCTGGGGATCAAACCTGGGTCCTCAGAGAGTGCAGAGTGTTGCTCTGCCAACGGAGCTAAACCCTAGGCCTTTATATGCTTTTGCTATAACTAAGTGATGAAGAAACCATTCATCATCCAAATTACAACTCCATACTTTTTTTGAAAATCTTTAAGGAAAATACTATCACCTACAGCTAAGAACTGAAGAAATGTTGCAATCATATATGAAGTGAAAGAGACCGCCATTATCACTTTCTGGCTATTCAGAATGCTATGAAGAGCTTACTCTTTCCTGTACAATATCTTTCCTTGAGCACATTAACTCTGAACATCACAACTTCATTCCATTTGCCAAAACCAACACAAATGACATTTGCTCTTCTCCAAAGAGGATGTTTAACCAAAAATCTTTTCCTTGTCTACAGTTTTCCCAAGTCTCAAATTATACCAATTTAATATAAACACAGCTCTGGATAAATAATCTGAGTTTGTTCTCATGCAGTGTGACTGTTGACTCAGCTAGGATTCTGTCACCCTTGTGTAACAGAATGGGATGATTGCCTTTGACAGTTGACAGGAACACTTCTTTACCTTTATATATTCTAGGCACTGCCTTCACAGCTAACTGCATTTTTGGCAAGAAAGCACATTTAATTTGGCTCATATCTCTTTCCTCATTAACAAAGTCATTTGTAGAATACAAATGATAGATGATTTGCCTCGTTATATCTGGAATATTACCAGGGCTCTATAGAAAAGTTCAGTGCTTTCAAAAATGGGCAAAAAGAATGTAACCTATTAAATGTTTGTACCAGTTCGTAACATTTTGTTAAAATATTAAACCTCAGTTAAGAGATTATATACCTACAGCCATACCACCCTAGAGTCTGATCTTGTCAAATCTCAGAAGCTAAGCAGAGTCAGACTTTGTTAGTCCTTGGATGGGAGACTGCCTAGGAATATTGGGTGTTGTAGTCTTGGGAGAAGGACCCAGCAGCCAATTCCCAAAACAATCAACCATGAAAAACCCTATGAATTGCAGAGAAGCACTGACAATCGTGTCAGGCATGCTGTTGTCAGGCAGCGTTTCATTCTCTTGTACATAGAGTGGCTATAGGTGGACCCCATTCAATGGCATCTAACAATGACAACAATTAAAACTCTTAAGTATTAAAGAAGCATTCACTAGTCAGTTGAACTACATTTTATTTTAATGGTTGAATGACAGGTAGCTCATCCTGGCTGAGGTTGCATAATATATTTAGATTTGTTTACATACAATTTTAGAAAAGAAATTCTAAATAAAAACTAAGTAATTATGATCATATCACAAAGATAGTTTCTTCATAGACAGATGATCCTGGAGGTACATAAAATCATATCTGCTAGTCAGGTTCTCAGTTACCTCTGGAGATAATTCAGGATTCTCTTTTCCAATATGGTCAGAAGAATATAGCTATCTCTGGAAATTTAGCTGTATTTTTCATTGCTTAAAAAACTAGAAATCTGAAATTAATGCAGAAAAGAATAAATCAAAAGGAAAAACTAAAAGGAAATATATAAAAGATTATGTAAGAGTTGGTCTCTTTTATTATATTTTGTCTTCATTCTGTGAACAGAATATCAGTTTATAATCCGTCAACTCAGCATACACTAAATGCAAGGTGTCTCATTGAACAAACACTAGATTTGAAGTCAAAGAACAAATATTAAAGCTAATACCCAGACTGTAGTTTCTTGAGAAGGTAATATTCATATTGCTTCAGATTCTTCATCTCTGTGAACAGTATTAATTCTTAACACTGCTGTCAATATCACTGAAAACAATACATATCAAAAAAATTATAAGCATAAATTTCTCAGGATGGTAAATAGATAATTCAGGCTAAAGTCAAAGCATGGCAAATCAGTGACTTCATTTTCTAACACTAAAAAAAATTGACGTTATGTTCCTCCAAATTCCTGACTATTAACGTTACTCCTGCTTATAATAATTTGCTTTAAATATCCTCACTACAGCTAGGTAGTGTGGCGCATGCCTGTAATCTGAGCAACTCGGGAGGCTGAGGCAGGAGGATCACAAGTTCAAGGCCAAAGGCAGCCTACGCAAACTAGCAAGCACTTAACTCAAAATAAATGCAAAATTGTGGCAGGAGGTATGGGTCAATGGTAGAGCACTTGCTTAGCATGTGTGAGGCATTGGGTTCAATACTCTTCCTTTAAAAAAAAGAGTATCCTCACTATGAATTTATTTTAATTATCTTTTTCTATGATGTATCACATACACTCAACAAAATATCTGCTTTACTAAATAACTGAAAAGTGAAGACCCATATAGTCACCACTTATTTTAAGGTATGCAGCAGTACCTGAAATCCAGTAATCAATCCTGTACACTGTTTCAAACACACATGCATGTATCTCTCTTCTCAGAAATACCTATTCTAACAGTTATATGATTCTCTGTTTATTTTTTCTGATATACTTTTGAAATATATCTGTACATCTCTAAACAATATAATTCACTATTGCTCCCTCTTGGAACATTAAATAAATAGCATCAACAAGATGAAATTTCTGTCTTTTGATATTTTACTCCATTTTTATTTTCAAATTTATCTATTTGTTTTCTTGGAGCTACAAATTTTTGTTTGTTTGTTTGGTTGGCTGGTCAGCCTTCACTTTTTTGTGGGATGCTAGAGATTAAACAAATTGTCATTTGTACAAAGCTTTATTTTAGACTGCACTGATATTCATTTAACTAAGAATTATTAAACAGGTATTGATAGAAATTTGCAATATTTCCAGTTTGGGCCATTTGAAATGGTGCTTCATAAGCAACATAAACAATAGAATGGTTGAGTCATAAGATATTGGTATCTACTCATTTAATATGTGTGAACTATTTAATTTTCTTTTTGTAACAACCTAAAATTACAACATTCATCTAAAATTAAAAATATACTGATCTTTCTATTTTTTCTTTTGTGTACTAGAAAAAAATAATTATTGCCTGCTGTTATGTTATTATTATTGTATATTTTAATTCTGTTCTAATATTTTTTATTTCCTTTTTTGTTTGTTTTATTTTTTTTTTTTTTTTTTTTTTTTTTTTTTTTTTTTTTTTTTTTTTTTTTTTTTTTTTTTTTTTTTTTTTGAGACAGGGTCTCACTATATAGCTCATGCTGGCCTCAAATTCACTATGTAGCCCAAATTGGCCTTGAATTTGCAATCCTCCTAGTTCAGCCTCCCAAATACTGGGATTACAGGCATGCACCACCAAGCCTGGCCTGTTTTGAGGTTTTAACTCTAAAATATATTATTTCTTTTGTATCTACAGTTATTTATTCAGGTTTACTTGTATAGCTACCACATGTTTTCATCTTCATTCTTTGTTCTTAGACTTTCTATCTGGAATAATTTATCTTGTGCCACAAGCCAATGGTGGTGTGTTTTTTTCCTTAAATATCAATTCATATTATCATTATTGAAGATATTTTTGTTTGATATTGAGTCCTAGGACTCTAGTCTTTTAATTCTTGTGAATGAGATGAGTCCTTTGAATCCCACAAATTAAAGGTTTCTGTTTTTTAATCCAGTTGGTCAATCAGTGCCTTTTAAATGATGAGTTAAGACCATTTACATTTAGGGTAATTGCTGAGAAGAATTTGGTGCTTTTCATGCCTTTGTTGGTTACTCCTGTATTGGGTTTGAATGTTGTTTGTTCTTCACTTTTCCCCTCTTCATATTGAGGTTTTGTTCATTTATTAGTTTGGATATCCTTGCTTCTTTATTAGTTTGGTTTGTTTGTGCATTCTTCTCATGGATTATATTCATTCCTGTGGTCTTGCATATGGGAATGTCTTTCTTCTGTATTTAGTATTTCTTTAAGCAACCTGTGCAATGCTGATAGTCAAGCATTGCATAAGCTTGTATTTATCATGAAAAGCCTTAATTTCTCCATCTATTTTAAAGGATAATTTTGCTGGGTATAGCATCTTGGTTGGCATTTATTTGTTTTCAGGACTTGAAATATGTCAGTCCAAGCTTTTCTTACTTTCAGGATTGTTAAGAAGGCTACTGTTATTCTGATGGGTTTTACCTTTGGAAGTGAGCAGACATTTTTCTCTTGTTGCCTCTAAAATTGTTCCTCTGCTTTGTAGTTTTACCATTCCAACTATAATGTGGTGTGGAGAGGATCCATTCTGGTCTAATCTACTTGGCGTTCTGGGTGCCTCTGTGGTTCAAGTATTTATTTCTTCCCTTACGTTTGGGAAGTTTTCAGCTATTATTTTATTGAATAGATTTTCTATGCCTCTACCTGACTTGACAGCATCTAATAACAAGAACTCTTTTCTTTTTTTCCTTAAGGGGCTGAGGGTCAGACCCTGGGCCTTGCATGTACTAGGAGAGAGCTAATCTGTAGAGCTGCAACACTAGAAGCACTTCTGTTTTCTATTGGGTACTATATATTTTCTTATAGTATATTATAGTGTATATGTATATTTTCTATTGGGTACTATATATTTCATATATACATATATATATTCTTTATTATATTCTATATATTATACATAAGTATTTCAATTATTATAGATTTATAAATTAATAAAATTTATATCAGATATAACTTAATAGCTTATATGTTTATTTATTCCCTGATTATATTCTCTCATCTATTTTATCACTTATATGATTACATTTTAATTTTTTTGTTGTTGTTTCATGTCCTTGTTCTTTAGTTTCTCCAACTTGGATGCTCCTATAATTTTACAGGTCTCATTATGGTCTGTTTTTTCCTCCAACCTCAATTCATATTTTAACTCCTCATTCTCCAATATGCTAATATCAGAGATAGGGAGTTTGGGAAGAAATCAAGGTTTGATGAGATTAAGAAGGGGGGGCCCTCAGAAGAGAATTAGTGCCCTTATATAAACAAACACTAGAGGGCCCTCTCCCAGACCAGGGATACACAAAGAAGAGGCCATGAGAGCAAACAGGGAGATGGCAGCTGCCTACAATCCAAGAGAAGAGGCCTCAGAATAAAGTCTATCTCAGTAGCACCTTGATGTTGGACTTCCCAGCCTCCAGATATGTGAGAAATAAATCCCTGTTACTTAAGCCACCCTTTCTGTGGTATTTTTCCATGGAAACCTGAGCTAACACATGTCTGTTTTTATTATTTTTCTGTTTTATGTATTTGTTCTTGTTTCAAGGATTAACAAAGAAAAGGATCATTTCTATCATTTCTTTATCATCTTGGAATAGTGGAATATATATTCCTACATAATTTATTGAACCAAACTCTGGAAGAGCCACTTCCAGAGCAGCACTAAAGCAATTGTGGTTGGCAAGCACAAGAATGGTTTGTGATTTGATTTAGTGGAAAATTATTTGCATAGCCAATACTTCTTACAAGTAATTTAATCCAAGAGATAAATACCTTTTGGCAAGGAATCAATGACTATAATAGTTTTTAGACATTAAGACCTCATAACTTAGATTTGTTATATCTAATTGTACATTCATTATGGATATCTCATCATTCAAGATGGCTTTTTTGGTAATTTTGAAGAGAAATGTCATGGTCAGGGTAAAAGGTTTCATTTCACAAATTTTAGCACTGTCTTTGAAAGATGGCTTGAATACTAATTGCCTTGTGTACCTGAGGGATTCAGCAACCTGGCAAATTAGTCCATTAAGATCTAAGGCCTCTTTCTATAACCTCTGTCCAAATTGGGCCAAGTGTATTTGTAACCAGCTCTGGATGGGTTTTTTAATAGGCTGATTCTTCATATATTCCACTAACCTCTGAGATATTATCCAGGTATTGCCTCTGTCTCTGGGGATGTGTCTTCCTTGTTTGTTTGTTTATTTGGAATTATTATTTTTGTTTCCCCTGAGTGTTACTCGAGTTGTCTTAATTTCCTTTATTATATATTTACATCTGTGTAAGTCCATCACATCTCTTAAGTTTTCATTTTCACCAGAAGCAGCATGTTTTGTTTTGTTTTGTGTTTTTTTTAAATGCAGAAAATTCTCTTTAGAGAAATAGCTTCCACCTTCTCCTGGGCTTGTAATGTTGAACTGTGTGTCCCTTAAAACAAACAAGACAATAAAAGTAAAGCTTAAATCTAAAACAGACTATTCAAGGGCATTATTTCTATGTAATTAACTAGTACATTGTCACAGTGAATCCACAGTGCGCAACAGGATGACACCTGAACCAATGAGACATCACATGCTTCTAAATTCACTCTCCACCCATTGTCCTCTGTTGAGGCTAAAAACAACACACAGTTTAGGATAGCAAGTCCAGGGCTGTTCAGCTAGATTGGGAATCGGTAACTTAACATGACACCCAATGAACCCAGACCACTTGTATAAAAGAGCAAATATTGCACATGTACCTGTGTAATGAAGTCAAGTGGGAGCAATGCACACTTGGGTACCCATTTGCTAAATATATTTACATCCATAACTTTGTTTAGGCCAGAAATAATATTCCAGCATGTAGAGGCCAGAAACTTTGTAGTTCAAGGTCAGTCAAAAGTTTTGCACCCTCAGAGCAAGCATAAAAGCTATTTGCCATTTGGCTTGGATCAGGAACCAATGGACTAGGGGACAAGTGCAGCACTTGCTTAAGAAGAGATAAGTGAGGGTGAAGAGCCTGGCTAAGTGGCAGAATGCTTGCCTAGTAGCAGGGGTCCTGAGTTTGATTCCTAGCACCAAAAAATGAGATGGGGTGGGCATGGAAACAGAAAGGAAAAACAAACTGCTAGGAGTAGATCTTGGAGAAGGACCCAGCAATCCACTCCCCAAAAATAATCTGCCATTGAAAACCCTATAAACAGCAGAGAAGCACAATAGTGTTTCACCTGTTGTAAATAGGGTTGCTATGAATCAAAACCAACTCAACGGCACCTAACACCAAAAACAACAGGAATAGATCTACCTCTATTTCTAAACAGTAGCTATGCGAGGATAAGAAAATCTTCATTTTGTTCACCATGGTATCCACAGTACCTAGCACAGAATCTGGCATATGTCAGGATTCAGTATGTTTTTATTGGGTAAATGCAATAAAAACACTTTTTGATTACTATGGAAGTTTCTAATATCCATCTATATTTGCTTCTTTCCTTCTTATGGCCACACAGGAAGACTAAACTTTCCAAGTCTTTTTGCAATCAAACCATGTGAATAAATCTAGGGTGTGAAGTGAGAAGAAAAATGATGAGCATCAACCTGAAGCCAAGACACTCAGGAATATGGGTGCTGCATTCACAACACCCTCCTGCTGCTGTGATTATCCTGTTATGACGTGTTGAGACAGCAATGTCTAAACAAGGCATGTGTAGCATCTGAATCAGTGCAGGGAGGAGACTTCCTCTGGAGGGTCTGTCTACTCACATGTAATTTTATGAAAACTTTTTCCTTAGATTTGGACTTTATGAACATCTTATCATATTGATGCCTAATGTTGATTTTATGCATGTTAATTTTATCCCTGGTGGAAAATGATGGATTTACCTGCATAAAAAATGGAGGGACTTAGCTCTGTTGGTAGAGTACTGCTCTGCATTCTTTTAAGCCCTGTATTCCATGCCCAACACCATAAGAATGGGAGAAGGACCTGATATCCCACTCTGGAAACAATCAGCCATTGAAAACCTTATGAATATCAGAGAAACACTGACAAAGTGCTGGGCATAACACAGTGTTGGGTTGTGTTTTGTTCTGTTGTACACAGGGTTGCTATGAGCTGGACCTGACTCAAAGGCACCTAGCCACAACAAAACCTGCATAAACTTTTAACCAAGTGTCTTTCTATTTACTATTAGTATACATGCATCACCTGTAAAAAATTCAGGGCAATGCTATCCTTCACTTTGTGATCTGATTTGGTAAATTCTCTGTAAATACTTAATAATATTTTCAAAATTTCTCTTTGCTTATAAAATTACTATTGATCATGCAGTGAATAAATCTTTTTAACACTCAGTAAGACTTAGTCTTATGGAACTAGAATCTCAATTGAAGAAAAAAATCCATGACAAGTATAACAAGCCATGTTGTTGTTGTTAGGTGACATCTGAATCAGATCTGACTCATAGTGACCCTAAGTACAGTAGGACAAAAACTCTCCAACACTATGCCATGCACATGATCTTTTTATGTTGGAGCCCATTGTTGCAGTCACTGTGTTTCTTCTCATTTTGAGTCGTGCTATATCAGCAAAAGGAGATCCCAGAAGTTTTACTCCATTCCCATCATTAAGATTGACTCTACTCTGAGGAGGCAACTCTTCCCCATTCACCTTTTGAATGCCTTCCGGGCTGGGAGACTCATTTCCTGGCACTATATTTGATAGTGCTTCTCTGGTATTCATAGGGTGTTCCATGGCTAATTGTTTCAAGAGTAGGCTGTTAGGTTCCTTCTCCCTAAGTTTGCCTTAGTCTAGAAGCTCAGTTGAAACCTGTCTACCTTAGGTGGCCCTGCTGGTATCTGAAATACTGGTGACATGCTTTCAGCATCACAGCTACATGCAAGTCTTCATAGCACAACAAGTTAAACAATATGTAAGAAAAAAGTAAGGATTTCTTAGTTGAGGAAAATGACTTAAATATGTATTTTATGTTATTATATATATATTAATTTTATTGTATATAAATGAATTAAATATATATTTTCAATTTTTTTCTTTAATATAATAAAATATTTTTTATTTTCAATTAAGAAATAGCTCACATTTTGCTAGGGCTCCTCATGGCTTGTCTATTGGCACAGCATACATTTTCATTGCCTTCTGAAGTTGAGTAGTAAGGTCACATTGTCCTTACTGTACATAATAATGAGAAAAATGCTGCTTTAAAGAAGAAAGATATGCTTGATGAGTAAGAGTTCAATTATGTAAAATTGTTTTTAGATTTGGCCTATAGTATTGGCTTGAAATATATAACATCTCAACTCCTGAAAATGTGAGAGGTGAAATGGCTAATGAAACAGCAAGAACACAGTACACTTGATAGATGTGGTTTGTTTTTATTTTATTTTTAATGGCTAGGATTTTGGAAGTGTAGGACTGAGAGGAAATGAGAAATAAGAACCTAGAAATGTGTTTCATTGAATTTAGAAATGAAATAAATGGATCTATTTATTCACTGAATAATTCAATGCAATTTTATAAATGATGGGAAAACTTCAGTATCAGATTAAAACTTTACAGAGAATGCAATTAATCAATTTAACAGATTAGGTGAAGCACAGTTAGCCTTTTATAAGTACTATTTTAATCCTTACAGTAATCTTATGATTTAGGTGTTCTTTCTGTTTAGCAGGTGAGAAAGTTGGATAACATCTTTTGAACATAGTTGGATAATTAGGATGGATCTTAGATTCAAAACCTTGTTTGTTTGCAAAACTGATATTTCCACTGTACCTCATTTCTTTCTTTAGCAAATATTTATGCGATCTTTTTATGAGAAACAGATGACAACCCGATAATAGATCAAAGAGACAGATTACCAATTATGATTCCTATTGCAGGACTCCTTTTACTAAACCAATGCTCTCTTCATAATATTAGACAAATATGAGTGTAGGAAATGAGAAGTAAATAAAATATTTGGGGGCAGTTTGGCTTGCTGTAAAGAACCCAGGAGTTAAATTCTCTGGACCTGAGTTTAGGGCTTATTTCTGGAAGGGAGAAAATGGCACCCGTCCTGTAGGTCTTAGATGCCAAAGGATATCCATAGCTCCTTGGTACAAAGTCTGTCTCCTCCTCAGTTCCTCTTGCATGACCCCAGCAGCACCCATCTGTCTGCGCAGTGGCAAGTTGTTGTAGAATCAGGTTTTCCAGACTGATATTTTTTCCATGACTTGCAGCCAGTTCATCTAGCCAGCAGGAGCCGCCTGATTACCCACCTCCACCAAGTGCTTGAATCCAGTTCTGTGGAGCTCGTCTCTGACTCAGAGACACCATAGCCAGCTGACCACCAATTTCTACCCAGAGATCTGGGTTCCACTGCAGGAGGCTCCTCCTCCAAACTTTCTAGGGTTTAGTAATCCCAGTTTCTTCTCCTTGTTTCCTCATCTCTCAGGTGCTAAGTGTTTCCTCCAAGTTGCTACTTCTGTGACATCTTGTGCGCAGGGAAGAGTTAAAGCAGGAGTGAGGTCATCGTCCATAGTTCCTCTCGAGAGGTTGGCTGTTGGCTAGAGTCTGTCAATTTAGACACTGGGAAGGCTCCCTCTGTTCCCTGATAAGAATGGCTCATTGTGCCTAAACTACTTGTGCAAGCACTGTGGTTTAGACTGAGCATCTGGTTTTTTCTCTGGAGTGTGGAATTTTGGTGTAGTAGGCAGGGGTTGCCCAGGTTGCCAGTCTCCAGTAGTGGGTCTCTAATGATGGATCACTACAGTTCATTACTGGAGAATTAAATGCATTCTGGGGACTCTACAGAGAGTAGACTCTAAGAAGCTTGAAAATAGTTTCCTTCCCACTCCATCCATGCATGTTTTCCTTCTACTGATTTTGCCCTATCTTGTCTTACTATCATAAAGCAAGGAGCTAAGGATGACTATGTGTGAATCCCCTCAGTGACTTTAGAGGAAGTCATGGAAATCCTTGATGGACCTTACTATTCCTTTGTCTTTTCTGTCAAATCATCCATAACTAGGTACATTAGTAAACTTTGTAGCACTATAACAAAATACCTGAGACAGGATGGTTATGAAGTAAAGAGGTTTATTTTCGATCACAGTTCTGGAAGTTCTGCTCTAAGACTGGACAGCTTCATTGGTTTGGTCCTCTGAGACTATGGCATAGGATGGTAGGAATACGTGTCCGAGACAATTCTCACATAATGAGAGAGACAGCAAAGGAGGAGAATGGAGTTCTTACACTCCCTTTGGAGGGCATGCCACAAATGCCCTAACGACCTTCCATCTTAAAGCCTCACCTCCTAAAAGTCCAGGAAACTACCCAATAGTGTTACCCTGGGGACCCCCCTTTGAACATATGGACGTTTGGAAGATACTTCCCATATTTGAATATTCAAGCCACAGCATTAGGTAAGAATTCCTTGTATTAAGTTTTGTCTGTTAAAGTCTCTGGTATGCCCACCTGTAATCCTAATGACTTGGGAGGCAGAGGCAGGAGAATTGTGAGTTTGAGGCCAGAGCCAGCCTATGAAATTTACCAGGACCCTGTCCCAAATTATAAAAATGGAAAAAGGGGTTGGGGGTGCAGTTCAGTGGTGGAGCACTTGCCTAACATGTGTGAGGCCCTGAGTTCAATTCCCAGAATGGAAAAAAATAATAAGCTCTAACATAAAACTGTTCTATCTGTGGCACATTTTTTCACAGTGTGCCATATACTCAAGTGAGAAGTCCCTGAGCACAGATGTACAGATTAGACATACTAAATCATAGACTCCAGGGGAGAGAATTGGGAATCTAGCTTACCCTATACTCCAAATAAAGGTGATCAATATCTTTGGGGATATAGTGAATACTCCTCAATGATGCAAAATGTGTTCATTGCTTTTCTTGAGAAGAAAAGAGGTTACTCATGATAAATTAAATGTTCTTCCTCCATTGGGTAAATTTATTCCTTTTGCATAAACAGGTCACTCCCCAACACTTTGCAAGTCCTTCAGAATGTAATATCTGTCATTTTTCTGCAGAATTCTTTATAACTAGATCAGCTATTCATAGAAGCTATAAGTAATGTCTACTTTGGACTTACTCCAAAGTCTTTGTAAAGTCAGTCGGAGTTAAACAGTGAAAATGCTCACCAGTTCAGCAAGACATTTTATTGTCTGTTCTAACATAACCTTTCATTTTTAGTAGCACAGGCATTTTAAAAAATTGCCCAGAAGAACCATAAGAAAATGACAAGCCCAATGAGCTTATGGAAACTCAAACTAATTATTTAAATTTTCTAAACATTTTTCATGGAGTTGATCATTTTTTGTCAATAAATTGGGAAAGTGAGAATAAAGACCATAAAATCAAAAACATGATATGTGCAAATGGGATATACAGATTTCAATTATAAAAGGAAAGCATAGCCTCCTCTTTAAAAAATGCATAACGTGTATGCTCCTCTCCCATTTCCTCCCTCCTTTATTATCATCTTGGAATGACAACTGCTTTGGAATACTTTACCAACTGTACAGGGGATAGGCTCACTACGGATCATAAAATCATGCTAGAATTTTCCAGAGGTGGTGAGGCAGTTGGTGACCTCCTTATTCCATCATGAATTTTAAAGCAACACCTTGAGCAAATGGAACCACTCAAAATCACTCCTCAAGAATTTGGAATCAGTTCGGACGTTCAAGGAGATCTTTCACCGACTGAGGGCGTCTCCTTCAGCTCGACTTCCGGAACAAAGATGGAGACGTCTGAGCGTTTTTGTAGATTCAGATTTGCTCCGATAATGACTTTTCCACTCCTTCATTATAGTCGTTATACATCATCACAGGGTGCTTAGACCAGGATGTGCTAATACGTAGTTTTCTGAACCTTTGGAGTGTATCTGGGAACAGTGTTAGGTCATTAACAGCCACAGTCCTCTTCCTTCAAAACCTCCTGGCCTCGTTTACCTCTCCTAGTTTACTAAATAATTATTTTGTGTTTGCCCTTAGCCTGTCTGAAATGAACAAGACCCGGGGACTCCTATCTTTAGATCAGAAAATTTTGCTACTCTTTAAAAGAAATATTCCAAGCTTTTCCCAACACTTAATTAAATATTCATGAAGAGGAAAATGTAAATATATAGAAGCAAATTAGTTTATACAGCACAAGTTTTTCACTTGTTTTGCTTCACATGGTTTTTGTTTGTTTTTTGTGGTACTGGGGGGCTGAACCCGGGGTCTTGTGCATAATTTTCAAGAGCTCTGCTACTGACCTGCCCCCTCAGCCCCTTTTTAATTTTTTAAATTGAGACAGGGTCTCACTAAGCTATGCAAGCTGTTTCTGGTCTCGAACTTGTGATCCTCTTGGCTTTGCCTCCTGAGCTGTGGGTATTACAGGTGTGGGCCACCATTACTGGCCTCACTTTACATTCTGAATGTCTTCTATTTACCTGGATGAGGCACTGAGGATAGGGCCCTGCATTCCCCACAAAGACCTTCTTTGCCTTTTGTCTCATTGTTTCCTAACAAAGCACTGACAGCATTCAGATGGGACAGGGCTATATGTTTGCTATATTGCCACATATTCATTATCCTTGACTTTGATCTCCTAGAGGGTTACAGTGGCTGGAGTTTAATTTACTTGGTAGAGTGCTGCTTCTCATACTCTGAAGCCCTGGGTTCAATCTCCAGCACCACAAAAATGTGAGAAGGACCGGAAGCACGCTCCCAAAAATAATCCCAAGACAATCAGCCATTGAAAACTTTATGAGAGTTGACTGTGAGTCAGACTTGACTCGATGGCATCGAACAACAAGAAGAAGAGGCCGATAGCACTTCCTGCATCATTTTGACTACTAAATATAACACACACATTCTTGATGTAAGACAGGTTGTTTGTTGTTAGGTGCCATCGAGTCATGTCCAACTCATAGCAACCCTCATAGGGTTTTCAATGGCTGACTGTTTCAGGGTGGCCTCAGGAGTGGCTTGCCACGCCCTTCTCCCATTTTTATAGTGGTGGGAATCAAACTCATGACCTCAGGGACTGCAGAGTGGCACTCTACCAACTGAGCTAAATTTCCAGCCTCATAAGACAGGTACACCACTCAAAATCCTCCATATTTGAATCTTATTAGAACATAATTTAAAGCTGGGCATGGTGGTACATGGCTGTAATCCCAATACTCAGGAGGCTGAGGCACTCAAGACCACCTGGGCTATGCAGGGAGATCCTATCTCAAAAATAGAATAAAGCCTAATTTCAATAATTAGGTAATTGAGTCAATAAAATATTGTTCCAAAATCTCTATTTGTCTTGACCCTTTCTGTCTGAGAGGTTTCATTTCTTTTAACACCTAATTCCTTCACCTCCTTTCTGAGCTGGTGTCTCCACTTTGTCACCTCCTTGGACGTAAATTTTCCACAGTGGGTAATCGTGTTCTTGGAGACCAGAAGCTGTGTCAGCTTCCTGACATAAGGACTCTTTCACTCATCCTCTTGCAAAGCCATCTTCTACTCCTCCACAGCCAGCTCAGCTCCATTTCCTGTCTGAAGCCAGCCCTCAGTCCTTCCATCATTTTCCCAGCACAGATGAGTGGTAAGCCCTGAGTCACTAAGGAATTTTCAATTCAGTTACCAGATTTAACCACTTACCATCTCTCTTATGAATCATTGAGAGTTTTCCTTTCCCCACTCTAATCCTTCAGTTGCTGTAGTTGTTAGGTGCCCTCAAGTTGAGTCTGATTAATAGCAACCCTGTGTACAATAGAGTGAAACACTCCCCAACACTGTGCCACGTCCAGCACTATGTCAGTGCTTCTCTGCTCTTCATAGGGATATCAGTGGCTGATTGTTTCGGGAATTGGCTGCCAGGTCCTTCTCCTGGGTTTTTGTTGTTGTTGTTGTTGTTCTTTATTTGTTTGTTTTTGTACTGGTGGGGATTGAACCCAGGGCCTCAGAGAGCACAGAGCAGCACTCTACCCACTGAGCTAAACTCCAGCCCAGTAATCCTTCAGAGGTTCCCTCAAAATTATGCTATCTTAATCTTTAACAAAACTCTACTTCATATATCCAGTGACTATAGCATACCTGTTGTAAACATGGTTTTCTTCCACTTGGGTGAGAAAAAGCCTGTGTCAAAACCAGTGATGGGTCCAAAAGCTTGGGCACACACTCTTTTTAATAGCTGTGTGATCTGAGCATGCCCTTTATATTCTGCCACTACATGTCTCTATTTTGTATGATGGGAAGTGGTGATTGTCTCTAAAATCCTGGAGGGTTCTGTATATCTAGAAGATTCAATAGTAAAGGAAGTTCATTGGTCCTTATAAAATAGAAAAGTCAAGATACTTGTATTTTAAACTATGTGTTGTTGTTCTTGTTGTTAGGTGCCATCAAGTCAGTATCCAACTCATAGCCACCCTGTGTACAACAGGCAAAACACTATTGTCAGTGCTTCTCTGCACTGTTCTCTGTTTATAGGGTTTTCAATGGCAGATTGATTTTTGGGAATGGGTTGCAGGGTCCTTCTCCCAAGCCTACAGCACCTGGTGTTCCCAGGTGGTCTCCCATCCAAGTACTAACCAGACCCAACCCTGCTTAGCTTCCGAGATCTGATGGGATCAGATGCCACAGGGCTACAGCTGCAGGCTTAAACCATGTAGTGTAGATTTAATCACATGTCATTCTTAAGGTGATGTTGAGTTTTTGACGAACACTTTAAGGTATATGAAAAACCTAAAGGGGGAAATGTGTTGAAGTAGCTTCTCAGTTGTATTTTGAGAAGATTCTCTGGATTTTGAGTAGCTTCTCAGTTGTATTTTGAGGAGATTCTCTGGATTTTGAGTAGCTTCTCAGTTGTATTTTGAGGAGATTCTCTGGATTTTGAGTAGCTTCTCAGTTGTATTTTGAGAAGATTCTCTGGATTTTGAGTAGCTTCTCAGTTGTATTTTGAGAAGATTCTCTGGATTTTGAGTAGCTTCTCAGTTGTATTTTGAGGAGATTCTCTGGAGGCTGATCTTGCCAATTGATGTTTTGCTTCATATTATTTTGTTCTTTTCCAAATTTCAATGTCCATGAAAGACATACAAGCAAATACCTGAGTGCCCCAGGCTGAGGGTCTTTGGATCTGAGCATAAACCAAGGTCAGCCATGATGATATATTTCTATATTAAATCACTCTCAATTTGGAAGAAGGAAAGGAAAATTAATGTAGATTATTTTTATATTCAGCATTTCAAGTTACTACACTTTATTCAGTTGTGTTAAAAAGATAATATTATTTATATTCATGTATATTTTAAGCTGACTTGTGTCCAATATATTACATATAGTCTATCTATTCTCACATATGTTTGAGCACATATTCAAAAAGCCTCAATGAAGTGTCAGTATGACAATGAACTGAGATCTTTATGACTGTAGGTGAACATTTGGAAATAGATTCTTAGCCACAGATTTAGGTAATATGCAAAACATTAATTCTGTTATGCCATTAAATTCATCCTTGCCAGTCCTCCATTAAAGACATAATTTTAATATCCTACGTAGTACTTTGGATTGTGAAACACTTCTTTTTAAACTTCTTTTACTGTAAAGTGTATGAAAATGGTGAGACTTCATTAAAAATGAAACTTACCAATCTAAAAATTCAGGTCTGGTGGATATAGCACCTAACAACAACAACAACAACAGATAACTAAGTAGGAACTGTGGGAGGTCAATGTTTTGTATGCTGACAGTGTTTTAAGAAATAATTTACTGCCTTTCAGGAAGATGAAGATTCATTACCATTCCTTGGTACAAATCCTCAGTGGTCCCTCATCTCACAGATTAACATCAAAGTATTTACAGAAGTCCATAGGCACCTATGCTTCCACTTTGTCCTTGGTTTAATGTCAAGAAAGATGTGCATCAGGGCTCTATCTTTTCACTGTACCTCTTCTATTTTTATACTAAGCAAATAATCTGAGAAGCTGAACTTTGTGAAGAAGAACGTGGCATAGTGATTGGGAGAAGACTCATTAACAACCTGCGTTACCCAGATAACACAACTCTGCTGGCTGAAAGTAAAGAAGATTTGAAACATTTACTGATGAAGGTCAAAGAGCACAGCTTTTAGTATGGATTGTGCCTCAACATCAACAAAACAAAAATCCTTACAACTAGGTCAGGAAGCAGCTTCATGAGAAATGGAGAAAGGATTGAGGTTGTCCAAGATTTTGCTTTACCTAGTTCTACAATCGACAACCTTGGAAGCAGCAGTCAAGAAATCAAAAGACACATTGATTTGGGAAAATCTGTTCCAAAAGACCTCTATAAAGTTTTGAAAAGTAAAGATGTCCACATTGATGACAATGGTGTGCCTGACTCATGCCATGGTATTTTCAGTCACATCATATTGTTGTGGAAGCTGGACATTCAATAAAGGAGACAGGAGAAGTATTGATGCTTTTGAATTATGATACTGGAGAGGAATATTGAATATACCATGGACTTCCAAAAGAACCAATAGATCTGTCCTAGAAGACGTGCAACCAGAGTGTTCCTTGGAGGCAAGGATGGCTAAACTGTGTCTTACATATTTTGGCCATGTAGTCAGGAGGGACCAATCCCTGGAGAAGGACATCATGTTTGGGAGAGTGACAGGTCAATGAAGAAAAGGAAGACTCTCCATTAGATGGATTGGTACAGTGTCTGTATCAATGGGCTTAAATGTAAATAAGATACTGTGCCTGGCACAGAATTGGGCCATGTTTTCTTCTGTTGTAAATAGGGTTGCTATGAGTTGGAACCAACTCCATGGCACCTAACAACAACAACACAATAGGTACCCATAAGAATTGTCTTCATAGTTTGCTTCCTGATCTCATCTACTTCTCTCCCAGATAGTCATTTCTTTCCAGCCACACTGCTTTCCTTGAAATTCCTCAAATTTTGCATTAGCTTTTAGGGGACATTTAAGGTACAAAGTATGACTCTATATTGTACCATGGTTCCTGTATTTTATAATTTGAACAAGTTAATTTAATATTTGTTAATATCTTCTCTATGAAGAAAATGAATTGATTTTATACTGCCATTTATATGGAATATATAATATTCACTATGGCATATGGCCATTAACCAACCCATTTCATTTTTGAACATTCTGTTATTGTGGCTCTTGAATTCAGCAAGCTATTTATTCCACTTCTATTCACTTTATGAAACTCTGCAAATTAATTTTTATGAGTGTGCTTTGAAAGTCTATCAACAGAAATGAACTATTTAGACATGAGAGTAGAAACTTTTTATTAACTCACCTTGCTTGATAACACAAAACCATATGCAAAGAAAGTTATAAGATGCAAGGAGGCAAAACTCTCAAGGGAAAAAGCACAAGTGAAAGATTTCATGTGGTCAAGCAAGAAATACAACAGCTGTATTTATTATAATAAATTTTCCATAATTACCCCTTACCAATAGGGACATATATTATGAAGAATGAACATGGAAAATAAGAAGAGAAAAATGTACAAAGAGACAAATAGATTGGATGTATCATCACTGCAAAGTACAGTATAAATGGCAGTTCAGGGTATAAGCTGTTTGTTCCTGTCTAAATTGATAATAAAAATAATATCACCTCAAAGCATTGTTTTGAGAATTAAAAGAGCTCATACATTTAAAATGATTAGAAACAGTGCCTACCATATATACTGTTTATAATTATTTTTATGATTCTGATGAGCAGAAATAGGTCTGTCTTTACTTTTCCACACAGAACTCAATTACTCATGAATGGTGTTGCCACAATTTCTGCTTAAAGCATGCAGATTCAAATCTTAGTCAAATTAAGACTTCATTATCCTTCCTATTGCTCCTTCTCTTTCCTTCCATATCATCTGGGCATAGGTGGAAACATGTAATGCCCCTATGGAGAGAGGAATAGTCTCTTTCTTAGCTGACTGTTACTGTCCAGGTCTTAGTTGGCCTCCGTACCTGACCTCTCCTGGCCCATAGGTATACATTTCATTTGTACAGATACGGGTGGCTCCTACATAGCCTCAGGTCATGGTGTCCTCGCACTCTGCACCCTCTTCCTGTAACCTCAGGTTCATTCTAGTCCCTAGCCCTCATCAAAGCTCCAGAAATGATTGAGTTTCTCACTTGCTGTGAGCAGGAAATGGAAAGCATGAAACCAGATTGATCTCTTCCTGGTCACACTAAGGCACTGCACATTAATTGCTCCAGTGATAGAGGTTACACTGCTAATAAAAATTCGGATTATTCCTAACACATGAGCCCTAATTCTGGGGCCAAATTCAAGCAGCAAAGATCTCATGCCTGCAGCTGTAGCACTGTGGCATCTGATCCCGTCAGATTTCAGAAGCCAAGCAGGGTCAGGCCTGGTTAGTCCTTGGATGGGAGACCGCCTGGGCATACCGGGTGCTGTAGGCTTGGGAGAAGGACCTGGCAACCCACTCCCCCCAAACACAATCCACCATTGAAAACCCTATGAATAGTAGAGAAGCACTGACAAAGTGTTTCACCTATTGTACATAGGGTCACTATGAGTTGGATACAGACTCAATGGCACCTAACAACAACAACAACAAGATGTCATAATGTTAATAAAAGCATTACCTTACGTCTTATCAATACTCACTGTGAAAAAGTTCTCATAGACATGCTGTATTTCTCACCTCATTCTCACAATGTACCTAATGGCCAGGGCTAGTATTTTTAATTCTAAATTACAGATTTAAAAAAAAATACTTTCTTAAGATGGGTAAGTTATTTTGGATTTAAAAAGCTGAAAATACTAGGTGAAACTGTCCATGAAGCTCACACCTTTTCTCCACCCTACTCTGGACAGGAAACAGAAGTTGGTAGTGATTGGAGACAGTTCTCCTATTCATTTTCTAGATTCAGAGATGCACACTTCAGACAGACGAAGTGAAATGTTATGCTATCTAAAAGCCACACCACAAAAGAATAACACCTTAAAGCTAGTAAAATAAATGTGTTGGTCAAATTATAGCCCAAATGTGGGATTTTCACCAGCAATTACCCTTCTTCCTGGCACCTGAATCATGTTACCTTTTTATTTTTAGTATTTTAATCAGGGGCCCCACTGGAGCTGGAAGTTTAAAAGCCTCAGAATTATTCTTGTCTTCACACAACACTTTGCTTTTTCTGTTATGCCTATAACAAATAATGATTTTCTAATTCTCCATTTCAGAGCAAAACTGTGAAGAGTACCTTTTGATGTTCGGTATTATTTGCTTTCTTTTTTGGCAGTTGCATTTGGCATGCTGGAGAGTTTCTTCAAACAGTGTAGCACACACTTCAAACTTTGGTTACTAATTTAAAACATGGGGAGCTGAATATTCACTGGGTAATTCTCTATTCAGTCATTTCTCAAGTTTTAACTTTTTTAGGTTAGATTTTCACTTTTAGCCAATTAATTTGAAATATGCAAATGTTTTATTAATATATGTTAACACAGAAAAGGACAGATGTTATGAATTATCATGAGTCTCCATAGCAAATACAGAATTTGCCAAGACACTGACTCCTAATTTAAAAGATTTACCAGCTCCAATATATTTATAATTTGAAAAAGAAATTAAAACTTATTTTCCTTAAAGCAAAGTATCGCCCATAACACTGCAAGGCACCAAGAATCTAGTTTAAGTTTCACTGCATAAAATGTGACTATTTTTCCTCTTTTGTCTTAATCATCATTTACCATAATCTCAATTCATTATTTATTTGACAAAATAATTATGATGTACCACTATTGCCCATTAAGTTTTGAGGTAATTAGGGAAAAAATGAAGAATGAATTTCATCTTGAAATAATATAAGATTAATTCTATATACCTATGTATTTTGAAAATATCTACTGAACTTACTTAATATAATTTCTGAACTTAATTCTTTAATCTTAGATGTTTGCAAACTGATATATGGTATAGAGGAGAAATTTTAGTAAATATAAATGCTCTCATCTCAAGCAAGTAATAACTGCATATAACTAAGCATATTATGTGTGTTTAATCATTTATGTGTCAAAAATGCCATAAATTATATGCCATAAATCATTTATGATACCTTATTTAGGCGGCCAAGTTTTGGAAAGTGAGGCCTGGAAAAGTTATAAGGATAGCCCAGATTCTACAGTTAGTAAATTCCTAGTCAACATCTGAACTCCATTCTGACAAAAACAGAAAAACACACCTGGATCCATTTTCTCTATGGATGATAGACAACAAGGCACATATAATACATGTGGCTTATCTCAATTATAAGTAAAAGACAAAACAGCATTTCACCTGTGTGGCAAAATCTACCTAGTCCTTGGAACCTGTGGGAAGGATGACAGTGTGTTCATGCCAGCATTGTTCATCTGAATCTCAATCACACATTGGTATTCTTCCACTATTATCGTTGTGACCCAAATGTTGTGGGTAACTGCTTCTTCCTCACATGGTCTTCAAGTGTGAACAAAACCCCTCAGAGGATTTCTACTATCCCCTCCCCACCAACAAAATGTCTAGAGCAATCCACTTCCAAAACAATTCACCGTTGAAAACCCTATGAATAGCAGAGAAGTACTGACAATATTACCCGCCATGGCAGTGTTGAGGAGTGTTTTGTCTGTTGTACATAAGGTCACTATGAGTCAGACCAGACTCAACAGCACCTAACAACAATAGTGTAAAAAACATATGCACAAATATGTTTTTATCTTCATGAACATGCCCATTGAATATCCCTATTCCAGAGTAGCTGTGGGTTCTCACAATGGAAAGTGGATCATCAGCAGTGGATTTGTTTATTCAAATGCTATTTATTGTACTCTTTCTATGTGCAGGGCACTATATAGGAAACAACAGAAATAGATCCAACGTGCATGCTAACCACAGTCTAGAAAATAATGCAGTAAATAAACCAAACATCAGGCGGCAAGTAGCACTATATCAACATCATACAGGAGAGGGTAAGTTGGGAACAAGTATCAATTAAGCTAGTGAATCCAAGGGAAAGACTACTTGGTAAGGTAACAGCTGAATGGAGTCCTAAAAACAAGGAAATAATAGTGCCTACATCTGAGGATGTACATCTGCAAAAATAGACAAGAACTAAGTTGGAGTCCTGTGGTACAGAGCTTGCCTGACATCTATGAGGCCCTGGGTTCAATCCATAGTACTTCCAAAAAAAAGTTGAACAGATATTTATTGGTATAAATTATCCTTTATTTTCTTTCTCCTCATCAAATTCATTAGTGCTTGGGCCTTTGTAGTTCATGAGTTTTAGAATCACAGCTTAGCATACAGAAGCTGTGTATTGTCAAATCCATTATTAAAATGGAGGGAAGTGTCATTTTTATGCCAATAAAAACTTTTGATCTGGCACCATAGTACATTTATCAATTTTTTAGGGTATCTTTAACTTTTATCCATAATATTTTGCAGATGTCAATGCAAATATTAGTTACTGTAATTTTATGAATGCTTTGTGGTATGACTTGGATCTGTACTATCCTCCAAATGCTCATGTATTAAAAGGCTTCATCTCCATGTTGGGAGATGGTAGAAGCATTAGGAGATGGGTCTCGGGAGAGAAAGTTAGGTCATTGGGAGGAGTGCTCTCAAAGGGGATTTGGGAACCAGAATCATTATACTTTCTCTTTGCTTCCTGGCAACCATGAGATGAATGGGCCTCCTCTGCCACATGCTCCCTCCATGATGCACTGTGTTACCACAGGTTCAAAGTAACAAGGCAAAGTGACCATGTATTTGAACCTCAGACACTACCAGTCAAAGTAAACTTTTCCTTCCTTTAAGTTGATTTACTTCAGGAAATTTTTAACAATGATGGAAAACTGACTAAGAAACTTGGTAACTGGTATCATTTCAAATTCATGTTTTCTTTCTCTGATGTTATGACTTAGAAAAGCTTCATTACTTTTCCAATATGAGACTTCATTTTCCATAATCTTGATAAATTAGTTGATTAATTTTAATAATCTTCAATATTTATAGAACAAGTCATGTTGTCTTCAAAAAATTAGAGTTTTAACTTTTCCTTTCCATTTCTTGTGTCTTTTATTCCATTACTTTAAATTTTTCATTGGCAGGTTAAATAAT
Source organism: Pedetes capensis (assembly GCA_007922755.1). Lineage (NCBI taxonomy): Eukaryota > Metazoa > Chordata > Mammalia > Rodentia > Pedetidae > Pedetes > Pedetes capensis. The sequence goes on along the minus strand of VMDO01019326.1, from coordinate 867 downwards.
TGTTATTATAGAAGATAGTCTTTTTTTCCCAATTTCAGGACTGAAACTCTCAATATTTATCATTGAGTGTGATCTTTACTGACAGTTTGTATATACACATTTTTTATCAGATTAGGAAACTCCATTTCTATTCCAAATTTGTTCTATGTTTTATCATTAAGTTATATCAAATGATTTTCTATATCTATCATGATGATGATCAGATAATTTTTCCTTTATCTGTTTAGATGGTCCATTACACTTAAAGCTTTTTAAATAGTAAGCCTCACTTATTTATCTGAATTCTCACTTAATCATGTCATATGTTCTTTTTAATGCAAGACTAAATTTGTTTTACGTATTAATTTTAACTTTTTCATCTTTATGGGAAATATTACCAATAAATTTTCTGTCGTACAATGTTTTTGTAGCTTTGTATTCCAGGGTTATATCAGCCTTCTTAAATGTCTATTTATAAGTTGTCTTTCATTCTAGTCTCTGAAAGGTTTTGTGTGCAAGATGAGTTCTATTTCCTCCTTAAATATTAAGTAGAATTCATCATTGAAATCGTTTGAATCTGGCAGTATCTTCCTAAGGTTTTCTATAACACTTTTGATGTTTTGGCAGATGGTGAACTAATCAAGTAGTTTATTTCTTTATCTCTTAGTTTTGGTAAATTATATTTTAAGTAAATTTATTTATTTTATATCAACAGTCAGATTGGCCATAATTTGTGTATAACTTCCATTTCTTATCTGTATCAATATTGGTGAGATTATAATGATGTCCCTTCTCTCATTCTTGATATTGGTAATTTGTATTCTCCTCTTTTATAACAGTAATTAATCAAACTTTTGTGAATTTGATGATTTTTGTCAAAAAAAAAAA
>VMDO01019325.1:0-39949 GCA_007922755.1 Pedetes capensis | reverse complement strand
ACTGATGAAGATCAAAGATCATAGCCTTCAATATGGGTTATGACTAAACATCAACAAAACAAAAATCCTTACAACTGGGTCAGCACGCAACTTCACAATAAATGGAGAAAAGATTGAGGTTGTCCAAGATTTTGCTTTGCTTGGCTCTATAATCAACACCCGTGGAAGCAGCAGTCAAGAAATCCAAAGACGCATTGCTGTAGGAAAAGCTGTGGCAAAAGATCTCTTTAGAGTATTGAAAAGCAAAGATGTCACATTGAAGACAAAGGTGTGTCTGACTCATGCCATGGTATTTTCAGTGGCATCATATGGTTGTGAAAGCTGGACATTGAACAAGAGAGACAGAAAAAGAATTGATGCTTTTGAATTGTGGTGCTGGAGACATCTATTGAATATACCATGGACTGCCAAAAGAACCAACAAATCTGTCCTAGAATAAGTGCAACCAGAGGGCTCCTTGGAAGCAAGAATGGCCAGACTGCATCTTACATGTTTCAGACATGTAGTCAGGGGAGATCAATCCCTGGAGAAGGACATCATGTTTGGGAGAGTGGCAGGTCAACGCAAAAGAGGAAAACCCTCCACCAGATGGATTGACACAGTGTCTGCAACAATGGGCTTAAACATAAATAAGATCATTTGCCTGGCACAGAATCGGGAAGTGTTTCGATCTGCTGTGCATAGGGTCACTATGAGTCGACTCGACGGCACCTAACAACAACAACAACAATAAATATTGATATTTATAGATAAAACTGAACTAGAAACCCTGGCTTGGCCTGTGGTCTGAACCAAGCTTCCATCATAAACTCTGGTTTCTAGACATGAGCAGAGCAGGAGGAGGGCTGGATGTGGAAACTCATCCTCAGGTGTCTCCCAGCTAGGAGGGAAGAGGAATGTGGGTCTGAAGGGAACTCTCACCATTTTCAACCTGGATGGTACTCCTCAAATCCTATTCCCTTTGGGGAACATTACAGCTGATACAAATGTACTGTTAATACCAGTCCTGAATTCTATCCATTAGATCAAATCATATATAGGGAATAAATTAATCCATCCCCTTATATAAGACATTAATACTTTTTTATAAAATTCAAACTGAACACCTGGCAATTTTATGAGCACCAAGGACACATAAATGAATTGGACATGGACATTGACTTTGGCCAATGTCATCCAGGTACATGAAAATTACATGTACTTATGTTAAAAAATATTATTATCTAGGAGCCTGGTATGAAAAGTCCTCATGGAGTAGAGTCATCTTTGGTAATTGCTTTGATAAATCCAGTTAGGCAGGATAGATGGGTTTTATAAAGCCAGTAGCTTAAAAATTTGGTGGGATTTTTTTTTTTTGATAAAAACAAGAAATTTTGAATTCAAAATCTGACTCAAAAGAGGGATCTAGACTAAGATTAGAAACCACAAGGAAATTGCTAGAGTCTTGGAGACACTTGTCCTTTATTTCTGGTTTCTGAGATCTCTTGAGGTATTTTCTCAGATATGCTTTATATTTGCCTCCTAATTTCTCACTCTATCTAGAACACTCTACTGCTCTCAGTGAACTGTAGGACGCACAGGGAGTGTGCAAGTATGTAAGTTTCAATACCTTCAGACTAAATCTGCTCTGGGGAAACTTTCCAGACCCTTAGGGTTGCCTGGAGAAGGATGTGGCAATCCAGTCCCTAGGCAATCCTGAAACAGTCAGCCATTGTAAACCCTATGAGGGTCGCTATGAGTCGGACACGACTTGATGGCACCTAACAACAACAACAGGGTTGCCTAGACTATACCTTCAAATAATAAAGATGACTTTGCAAAATGGAGGAAAGATCTTTATCCAGTGTACTGTGACTACTTCACATACCTCCACAAATCTTAAAGAAAAACGACACATTACATTAGGTCTACTGTGATTGCATTTGTTATCTTATTTTTTTTCTTTCAGTACTGGGGGGTTGAACTGAAGGCCTCATGCATGCTAGACAAGTGTTCTATCACTGAGCTGCATCCTCAGCTCCTTTTTGATTTTTGAGACAAAGTCTCACTAAATTGTGCAGCTCCCTCTACCCTCAAACCTGCAGTCTTTCTGCCTCAGCATCCTGGGATTACAGATGTGTCTGGTATGGTTTGTGTTTTTTATGGAAATGAGCGAAAAAAAAATAGTTCTCTGTCTTGATTGGTGTGGGATTAAAAGATAGTTAAGGTATATTAAGTTGTCTACATTATAGTATCCTAAACACCATGATGGACACATGTGCAATACAAGATAGGGGGGGTGTATTTGTTATCTATTGCTGTGTAATGTATTATCCCATTACTTAGTATCCAAAACAAGATACATTTGTTATCTCCCAGTTTCTATAGGTCAGGAGTCTAAACACAGCTTGTCTGAGTCCTCTGTTTCTGGGCCAAGGTTGCATTCAAAATGTCAGCTAGTGTTAGTCTGCCAAGATACCATAATGAAGTACCACAGGCTAGTGGCTTAAACAACAGAAATTTATTTTCTCACAATATGGAAGGCTAGAAGTCTGAAATCATGATTTCTTAGGTCGCTGTTCTCCTTGTTTTATAGATGGACATTTAAACCCTGGGTCTTCATATGGTTTTCTCTGTGGACAAATTTCCTTTTTGTGTAAGAACATCAGTCTTATTGGAGTAGAATTTATTTTTTGTTGTTGTTTATTTTTGTTTCATTTGTTGGTTTTTTGCAGTACTTGGGGGTTGAATCCAGGAACTCACCACTGAGTTGCACCCTCAACCCCTTTTTAAATTTTTTTTTATCTTGATTCAGGATCTCACTAAGTACACAGGCTGCCTCTGGCCTTGAACTCATATCCTCCTACTCTACCTCCCAAGTCACTGGGTTTACAGGCATGTGCCAACATGCCATAGAGTTGGATCCTACTTATAGCAGCCCTCAGAGGGTTTTCAATGGCTGATTGTTTTGTGGTTGCTTCATGAGTGGATTGCCACATTGTTCTATTTTTGTGGCACTGGGGATCAAACCTGTCTCCTCAGAGAGTGCAGACCAGCACTCTACCAACTGAGCTAGCTAAACCCCAACTCAGAGCTCATCTTAATGACCCCATTTAATCATAACTGCCTCTTTAATGAACCTGTCTCCAAATGTAGTCCCATTCTAAGGTGCTGAGGGGATAATATTTGGGGACTCTGAGGGATGCAGTTCAACTCATATACCTGGACTTACAGATGTCTTAAGCCCCAGCTGGGTGAATTTCTGCTAGCATGCTCACTGATGTAGTTGTTGGTAGCTCCCAATGGACTTTAACTCCCAATGGACTGCTGGGTTTGAGGGCCTCATTCATTACTGAGTGTTGGTCTGGGGACTCCCTCAGTTCTTTGCCACATGAGCTGCTCCATAGGGTAGCACACAACATGGCAGCCACCCTCCCTCAGAAAGAGCAAGCAAGAGATCAAGAAAGGAAAATCAAGATGGATATCACAAACTTTCTGTAACCTAATTTCAGTGATACTACATGATTTGGCCAGATTTTATTTATTCATTGGAATTGAGTTACTAAGTCTAGCTGTTACTGAACAGAATTATTCAAGGACATAGAAACCAGGAAGTAGGATGATTAGAGAGCATTTTAGAGGTTGCATATGGCAGAAGGCTAAATGTCCTTAGAGTTAATTGAGGAGAGGAAGTAACCACTAAGCTGAGTTTGAAAGTTGAGAGGAATCTATAAGGTACACAGTGTTGAAAAGGACATTCCAAGTTAAGGGAAAACTATGCATTAAAGTGCATTAGTACTATAGGGCTTCTATAATAAAATGCTTTTATAAGCTAAGTGGTTTAAACAACAGATTTTCAACAAACTTATCTTCTCACAGGGTAGAGGTTGGAAGTTCAAGATCAAATGCCAGCAGGGTTGATTTCGGATGAGGCCTTTCTTCCTGACTTACAGATGGCTTCCTTCTCTTTGTTTCCTCACATGACCTCTCCTATGTGGAGGCATCTCACCAGTGTCTCTCTTTTGTTATAAGAGAACTGACCACAATGGATAAGGGCCTCACCCTCATTACCTCATTTAGCCTTGGCTATCTCCTTTAAGATCTTATTTTCAAACAGTTGTATTGGAGGATAAGACTTCAACAGATGAATTTGGGAGGAACATACTTTAGTCCATACATTAAAAAAGACCTGATGGTTGAAACCGCTATGTTGTCAGGGGATGGTAAATTTCCCTATTACAGCATAATAAGGGAAAACATAAAATGAAAATGAAAAAGTGGTTGGGAATGAATTCTGAAAGATTATACATGGAGTTCTTTAAAGGGATGGTCTTTAGCTTATAGGTACAGGCCAGCCAGAAGAGCTTTTAAAACATAGTAAAGACATAATCAGCTTTCTATGTTGAATAAGAGGTGCATGCAAATGGGTATACCAGAGCATGTAATTATACTTATAGGGAGGCTGCCCTTCAACCCAAACAAGGAAATGCTGTCTGGTTTATAGTCAAGACAGGTCTGTATCAGGCCTATATCCTTTCACGATGCCTCTTCAATCTCCATGCTGAGCAAATAATCCAAGAAGCTGGACTTTATGAAGAACATGGCACCAAGATTGGAGAAAGACTCATTAACAACCTGCGTTATGCAGAAAACACAACTTTGCTTCCTAAAACTAAAGAATATTTGAAGCATTTATGGATAAAGGTCAAAGAACATGGTCTTCAGTATGGATTGTACCTCAATAGCAAGAAAACAAAAATCCTTACAACTGGATCAGTAAGAAGCTTCATGGAAACTGGAGAAAAGATTGAGGTTGTCCAAGATTTTTCTTTACTTAGTTCAATAATCAACACCTGTGGAAGCAGCAAAGAATTCAAAAGATGCATTGTACTGGGAAAAGCTGTTGCAAAAGACCTCTTTAAAATGTTAGAAAGTAAAGATGTCACATTGAAGACAAAGGTGTGCCTGACTCATGCCATAGTATTTTCAGTCACATCATATGGTAGTAAAAACTGGACATTGAATGAGGGAGACAGAAGAATTGACGCTTTTGAATTATGGTGTTGGAGACAAATATTGGAGAATATACTATGGACTGCTGAAAGAACCAACAGATCTGTCCTAGAAGAAGTGCAACTAGAGTGCTCCTTAGAAGCAAGGATGGCTAGACTGCATGTTATCTATTTTGGACATGTTGGAGAAGGATGTCAAGTTTGGGGGCATAGCAGGTCAGCAAAATAAAGGAAGACCCTATCTAGATATATTGACATAGTGTCTGCAACAACAGGCTTGGTGGTGATGGTGGTGTTAGATGCCATTGAGTTGGTTTTGACCCATAGTGATCCTTACACAGTTTTCAATGGCTGATTGTTTTGAGATTGCTTTTGGGAATAGACTGCCACATACTTCTCCCATTTTTGTGGTGCTGAGGATCAAACCTTGGTCCTCAGAAAGTGCTCTACCAGCTGAGCTAAACCACAACCTGCCATGGGCTTAAACATAAAAAAGATCAATGTCTGGCACAGTGTTGGGAAGTGTTTCATTCTGTTGTACATAGGGTTGCTATGAGTCAACCTCGATTTGGTGGCACCTAACAACATGAACAGCGACTATACATATGGACTTCACTAGATGGAACATACAGGAACCAAATTGACTATATATGTGGAAAGACATGATGGAAAAGCTCTATATTAAATGTCAGAACAATACCAGGCACTGACTGTGCATCAGACCATCAACTTCCAATATGCAAGTTCAAACTGAAGCTGAAGAAATTTAGAACAAGTGTACAAGAGCCAAGGTATGACCTTGAGTATATCCCACCTGAGTTCAGAGACCACCTCAAGATCAGGTTTAATGCATTAGACACAAATGATAGGAGACCAGACAAGTTGTGGCTTGACATCAAAGATATCATTCATGAAGAAAACAAAAGGTTATTAAAAAGACAAGAAAAAAAGAAAAGACCAAATTACATGTCTAAAGAGACTCTGAAACTTGCCCTTGAGTGTCAAATCAAAAAGTAAAAGGAAGATATGATGAAGTTAAGAAACTAAACAGCAGATTTCAAAAGGCAGCTTAAGAAGACAAAAATAAATATTATAATGGCATGTGCAAAGAGCTGGAGGCAGAAAACCAAAATGGAAGAACACACTGTGTTTCAAGCTTAAGGAAGTGAAGAAAACTTCAAGCCTCAAGTGGCAATAGTGAAAGATTCTACAGGGAAGAGATTAAACGATGCAGGAAACATCAAAAGAAGATGGAAGGGATACACAGAGTCATTATACAAAAAAGAATTGGTAGATGACCAACCATTTCAAGAGGTTGCATATGAAGAGGAACCAATGGTATTGAAGGATAAAGTGGAAGCTGCCTTGAAATAACTGGTGAAACACAAGGTTCCAGGAATTGATGGGATACCAGTAGAGATGTTTCAACAAACAGATGCAGCACTGGAGGTGTTAACATGTTTATATCAACAGATTTGGAAAACAGCTACCTGCCCAACTGACTGGAAAAGATCCATATTTGTGCCTATTCCCAAAAAAGGGGATCCAACTGAACGTGGAAACTATCAGAAAATATCATTAATATCACACACAAGCAAAATTTTACTAAAGATCATTTAAACGTGACTGCAGCAGTATATAGACAGGGAATTGCTGGAAAATAAAGCAGGATTCAGAAGAGGGTGGGGAACCAGGGACATCATTGCTGATGTCAGGTGGATATTAGCTGAAAGCAGAGAATATCAAAAAGATGTCTATCTATGTATTATGGACTATGCAAAGGCATTTGGCTGCATGGATCATAATAAATTATGGATAACACTTTGAAAAATGGTAATACCAGAGCACTTAATTGTACTCATGAGGAATCTGTATGTGAACCTGGAGACAGTTGTCTGAATAGAACAAGGAAACTCTGCCTGGTTTAAATTTGAGAAAGGTGTGTGTCAGGGCTGTATCCTTACACCGCATCTCTTCAATTTCTATGCTGACCAAATAATCTAAGAAGCTGGAGTTTATGAGGAAGAACACGGCATTGAAGGTTGTCATGTTTGGGAGGGTGGCAGGTCAGCGAAAAAAAGGAAAACCCTCCATCAGATGGATTGACACAGTGTCTGCAACAATGGGCTTAAACATAAATAAGATCGTGTGCCTGGCACAGAATCAGGGAGTGTTTCGATCTGCTATACATAGTGTGGCTATGGGTGGGCTTGACCCAACAGCATCTAACAACAACAACAGGAGCAAGCCACACACAGTTGGACTTGTCTGGTTGTCATCTGAGCAAAAGACTGCAACATCCTTAAGGGCACAGATTTGGTGCCCTAAGCTGAGACCATCATCATGACGACACTGGAGAGAATATATTTAAGGAAAAAAGTACAGAGCTGCAGTACTGTCATGTTTTATGTGCCCCAAACACACTTCTTGCTTATATTTTCTTTATATAATCATATCTATAGGAATATATTATATGGTATTATATAACTTTCCCTCAAAGTGACTTATCACTAACAGATGACTAAGCACTTTTAAATATCTGTGCCCACTTTAGAGTGACATATAATAAGGGACATCTTGAGTGGTAAATGTAAATGTAACCACTTTGAGCACCTCTTGTAATTGCAGATTTCAACCTGTATTCATCTTTTTGTTATTGACTTATATTGAGTATTATAATTTTAATACTTAAAATATATATATGTTTTTTGCAGTACTGGGGGTTGAATCCTGGGTCTCAAGCTTGCATGCTTTGCAAATACTGTGCCACTGAGCTGTACCCCCAGCCCTTTTTTTTTTTTTTTTTGAAACAGAGTCTTGCTAAATTACACAGACTGCATCTGGTCTCAAACTTGGGATCCTCCTGCCTCTGCCTCCTGAGTCACTGTATACATTTCTTTTTATCCTTTGTAAACAGCTTCCAGAAGCTGAAAAGGCAAGGAAACAGTTTTCCCCAAGAGCCTCAGGCAGGTATGCAGCCTCAGCACACCTTTCTTTTTTTTTTCTTTTTAATATTTAAACTGATTGCTGACACTTTCACTTTTTCCTCCCTTTAACTTTTCCTCCTTGTGTTGGCTCAGAATCCCAGGAACCACTCTGAACAGAGGGGCACATGACAGTCTTGCTTGGAAAACTCAAGTGACCAGAGAGCAGGAGATTGACCCATCAGTGATGGGTTGTGAGTATGGTTTGCATATTGTTTCAGCAGAAGGCCTTCTGTGAAGCTGGTACACATGTGTTTGCTACTGTGATGGCTGGACTAGGGCCTTAGTGGTTGTTCAAATGAGGAGGATTCTGTGTTCTCAAAACACCAGCACATTTTCCTAATGTTGCCATGTTTATAAGAGAAAACTCACTAGTCCACACTTGTTCCCTAAAAGAGATCTCTATTTTCAGTTCTTATACTGCCAGAGTAGCTCAACTGGTATCATCTCTATCCATTAAACCTATTGAAAATCCATTTAATCTTTAAGGAAAATGAATGAACTAGAAATCACTTTCTTGCTAAGAAGGCTAGTTGGTCTAATGCAAAATTTTTCCTCCTTTCCTGTGACTAGCTTTGTACAGTGGGGTTCCTGAGAAGAGATAAAAGATAATTTTCCACTTGCCCCAGAGAAATAGATGCCTGTTTTCCTTAACAGACATGATTGCCTAGGAGCAAGAACAACAAATTACAGCAAAGCCAATTGTTAACTGCTGTAGTTTGTCACTAAAAAGAAATAAAACATTGCAAGTTGAAAAGTTGAGTGTCGTCCTCAGGAAAAGGAGAAGCCGGGGCACTGAGATCCCAGTGTCTTATGTCACTTGAAGTCAGATCATTGCCATGTGTCTTACCTAAGCTGCTGCTGGGCTTGTCCCTGCCTTTAGAAATAGTGAATTGGTATATTAACCATTCAATAAATGTTCAATTTCTTGTTAAAAAGATATGCCAAGAACTGTATTTGAAATAATCTTTTGGTTATCTGGAAACCATAGTAATGAGATCTGTTATCTCACTACTATCATTTTCTGTTTTTTAAAAGTATTTTATCTATCTGTGATACCTCATTTCTGTTACATATTCCCTGTTATTCTGGCTTATTTTTATGTTTTCAGATATTTAATGTTGGGCTCTAGAGACAAAAAAGAACAAATCTATTTTTATATCATTGCCAACATTTACTCTTGTTCAAAATTTCTATCCCACACTTTCATCTAGGCAAAACTAAACAAACACAAATAAAGAAAGGCCTTGAGGAATTTAAGGAAATTTATTGAACACATTCTGTCTTCCCGGCACTCTGCCAGGTGGCAAAAATAGAAAAATGAATTAAACCTAGTTCTTGCTCCAGATGACCTCCCAGTTAAATAGTGGAGAATAGCATATAACCATGATAAAGTATATAACCACTCAATGTTGTATTTCTACCATCTGTAGGTTTCCATAGTTTCAAAAATAACCACAACAGACATGAAGCCTGCACATGCATAGCTTAGAGTTTGTCAAGGACAGCATCCATTAAACTAACTATTACTAGTATGTTGAATCTCTCAATAGAAAAAACAAAGCATTTTGTGGAGATATTTAACAGGGGCATTACTTCAAATGTGAAGAGTAAAACAAATTCATTTAGAAATAGTAGAGGCAACTGGCAACAGAGTGGAGTAAGATGGCAGAGAAGAGAGTTCCAAAATAGCATAGACAAAAAAAAAAGTTCTTGAGGCTAGAATGAGTATGATGTGTCCTGAAAGCAAAAACAAGCCATCAGGGCTGGAGTAGAAGGAGAGAGAGGTACAGGTGCATGGGTCATGTTTTAGAATTTTAAGCATAGGTGAGGTCTCTTAAGGATAAGGATATGTCAACATCAAGAACCTTTTTAAAGAAATAAGAACACAATTGTACATGTGTATTGCTGAGAGTACGTACACATTTAATACTTACTGAATATTTATTATGTGCTGGCTTTCTGGAAGACACTGAGATGAGTAAGGCAGGATTGTGTATGCACAAGTAGTTTGTATTACCATGGAGGCAGATAGAAGATGTGATAAAAACAGGAATAAGGAAACAATCCTAGATTCATACTATTTAAGGAAAAGGAACTCTTCTTAGGTAGCTCTTCTGGGATTTTCGGCTCAAATCAAGTCTAAAAAATACAAAAAGAACACTAACTGGTTGCTTAGCTCCACCTGGTTATGCACCAGAATCTCCCAGGCTGATTTTAAAACAGCAAGTTCCTGAGCTGCTCCCTAGATCTAGTGGATTAGACTCTGTGGACATGAGACCCAAGAACCTAGAATTTGAAAAAGAGCTGTAGGGATGCTACCTACATTCTGCAAATAGCATTTGAGACCTACAGGCCTGTGAAGCTGTAGTCACATTTCTCTAACTGTGGGCTGTAAACTATTAATAGATGACAGTAAAAAAGGGGGAGGCTCGCTGATACAATAGGTTCATTTCATTCCCCCTCCAAATTCATATGTAAGTTCAAATTCTGGTACCTTAGAAAATGACCTTATTTGAAATAGGATCTTTACAGAAGTTACCAAATTAAAATGAGGTTGTTACAGTGGGCTCTAATCCAGTCTGACTGGTATCTTCATAAAGAGGCAGGACTGGGAGACTGGGAGAGGGCTATATAGGGATTGCTCCATGTGAACACAAAGACAGCCCTCTACAAGCCAATGAGGTATGCATGGAACAGATTGATCCCTTTTGTCCCCACGAGGGGCCAGCCCTGCTAACACCTTTATTTGAACCTCCAGAACTCTGAGCCAATTCACTCCCATTGTTGAAACCACCCAGTTTATGGTACTTTGTTAAAGCAACCATAGAAAATGAATACAATGGTTAAATAAATTCAAGAGATTTAAAAGAACCTCTTTGCTACAGGACTCCAGAAGCTCACATAAGCTAATGTATTCCATAGCCACCTGAAGGGACAATACAGCATGTGCATCAGATTCAAAATTTGATGCAAAGTGCTTTCCATTTGTCACAGAGTATTTCACATGGTGTTCTGTGGTTTGGACACAGGGAAACATTGGGCTTATTTCTCTTGAGGGATCACAACAAAAGGTTAGTCTCAATGAGCTGAGCTACTTGGAATAAATAAGGGTGTAGGTGAAATTTTTTGAATGCATTTAGTTCAAATCTATCACATCTGGAAAAACAAACAGCTCCAAAGAAATAGTCTGCTGGAAGTTATCAGGAATAATCTTTCTTGATCTATGAAACCCTTGATCCCTGTTATTTTGTATCAGTGACTCAGAATCAGCCACTTGAACAGTAAAAAGCCAAGAAATGCTATGTTGTCTCTCTTACTGAGAGTAGTTCAGGAAATGCGGAAGAAAACCATTCAAGGGTGATTCTATCAAAATGACCACCCCAAGTCCAAGCACTCCACTTATTCCCACTGTCATTCCTTCATGCTTTGCCAGAACTGATCCATCTTTCTTGAAATGGAACACTGGGAGAGAAAGGGAGCATGGTTTTTGTCAGTGGTTAAAAACATAAGACTGAAAAAGTTTAACTGATGTATTTGAGTCATCAAACATGCATACACAGAATGCAGGAAATGAATGCCTTAACATATCCACACCCAGACTTTTCAAATGTCTGCAAAATTGCAGTGCTTCAACTTATTTACCCAGTGTGTTCTATGTTATTTTAAATTAGACTTATACATGTGAAAATTTTAGACTTGAGAGTTAATCTATAATTGTGACAAATGTTTGCGACTATACCAGGTAAAAAGTTGGCATCAGGAAGTCAAAATATTCATCAATCTTTGTTTCATATTTTCATTTATGTGTAAACTCTACAAACCTCTCAGCCCATTTCAGCTTCCACTTCTTTTGTTGTTGTTAGGTGCCATCGAGTCGGTATCCGACTCATAGCGACCTCAGGCAAGTTTGGAGAGGAAAAAAAATGAGAAGGGGGGTCGAGGTGGTGAGAAAGAGCAGGCGCACGCTCCCTTGCCGTGTGGTGCGTCTGCCGTGACCTCGTCCGTGCCTCTGTGGGCGAGGACTCTGGATGGGTGAGCGCGCGGCCCTTGTGTTGTGTCCCCTCCCGACGGGTGCACGATGGGGTCGTGTGAGCGATCGTGGTGGGCTGGGCCACCTCTGTACGTAGAGGTGGTGGACAGCTGTCTTACTGCCGCGCCACCACTTCTTTTAGGCCTTCTAAAATCCCTGCAGACCTGGTAATCTTTCACTCTAATAATCAGTCAACATTTTCTGCCAATCTCAATAATTCTCCATAACCAGTGACCATCAAACAAAACCAGGGGTCACTTTAAACAAAAATGCAATTTCACTGGGTCTACTTTCATAGCTTCTCATTTATTAGGGCTGGGGAAGTTGAAAAAGTGGTATTCTTAACAGATATCCCAAGTGAATCTGATGGTTAGGAGGTGAGTCTAACAATCAGCTCAACTTGAATCAATACTACTCATTTAGTATTGGCCTTATACTGTCTCATATAGTTAGTGAGACTTTCTCATCTGGGACTGTCCTTTCCTTAACTGGATTAAAACTTTTTAACTTTAAAAACTATGTTTTTGAACTCTGGAAACTTAATGCAATTTTTTAATCTCTAAGTACATTTTTTATTCTTTGTTAACTTTGTTATTATCTTCTTTGGAAGTTCTATTTTATGAGAAGAGTACTCATTTTTCGGTGTGCATTGTTATTCCTCCACCTGGCTTCCCTAAAGATGATCCCCTCAGCCTCACAGATCTACCTCTCAGGGCCATACTCTCTCCAAGAAGCATAGTGTTCTGACTATTTTACTTCAGGATCATCACCATTGGTACCTAGGGATCAGCTCCTTATTGGCTTTCTCCAGCTAGATCTCCAAAGACAGAGCTCTTCTGTGCACCCTCCAGTCTTTACCTATCACCCTACCCCAAAAGGTGCTTTTTTTTAAAGATGGATAGCTCCATGTTGATTAGAATTTACATGAGGGCTCGGGGAGCAGCAGCAAGGGAGATGCTCAGGCCCCCATTTTCACAAGGTACTCTTCTTGTTACTGAACTTTCCATGTGTCCATGTCTGATTTCCCCAGCTAAAGGGCTTTGAATATATCCTATGTCCATCCCAGCCCATTTGGGCTATTATAACAAAATACCCTAGCCTGGGTAATTACAAACAACAGAAATTTTCTGTGCATAGTTCTGGAGGCTGAGAAGTCCAAGATCAAGGTACTAGCAGATTCAGTGTCTGGTGAGGGTTCACATCCTTTTATGCTGTATTTTAGCATGCCAACGAGCTGAGTGAACTTTTTCAGGCCTCTTTTATAAGGGCGTTGATCTCATTCAGAAAGGTGGAGCCCTTATGGCCTAATTACTGCCTCCAAAGCCCTGACTTCTAATAGCTTCAGCTTGGTGATGAAACATCAACATATGCATTTGGCGGATGAGGGGACAGTACACAAATATTCAGTCCACAGTATCCCCTTCCTTACTATACCTCACTTTCCATTTTTAAAAAGAATAATAATAATGACCTTCACATAAAGCTGGCATTCAAACCATAGCTGCCACTTACTCCACACTCTTTCTGCTGAAGGCTTCTGGCTAACTGCTTTACATGCACTAATGCCAAATAAGATAATCCAAATAACTCAGCATGTTGCCAGGCACAGGTGGTTGCTCTGTAAAGGCCAGTTGTTCTCTTTCATTCTTGCTCTTAGCTGCTGACCTCCATGCGAGTAGATACCTTTTTGCACATTTTTACAGCTCTTCTCTTCCCACCACCTTGAATTGAAGCACTCAAAATATTTGTTGGTTGACTAACTAGATAGATCATATGCTTCCAAATGGCAATTTCTTATTGTCTCTGCTTGGTAACCTCAAGTAATTTTACATTTCTAAAAAGGCTAGCAAAAGTTTATTTCTCTTGTAAGACTGCATGTAATCTCTCTCCTCTGATAGAATTTAATCTACACATTTTATAGATTACTTACTCCCAATTCTACCTCATATTCAAGTTACTTTTGCCCATGTGCTGTACATCCCTTATGGGAAACCATCTTATTTTTGCTCCAAGACAAGAATGGTTTAGAATTCCTTCTTTTAAAACCCTGCCCTTTAAGGTTGGGAGAATTTCCAAAGGAAACAAGAATTAGAGGAATCTGTCATTTATTTCTTTAAGAAAAAAACCCATCAAACTGGGAGTGGATCATGTGAAGCAAGATAGCTATGGCAAGTCAGAGGGTACATCTGGGGAGAATTTGATAGAACATTCTGTTTAGGGTGTTGTGTAGACTTACCTCGGACATTTAGTTCTTTCTTTTTTTTTAAGTGAGTTTTTTTCCCCACTACTTCTCATATTCTTCTCTCCTCAAATAAACTAATATTTCCATCTCAGTCAATTCAGCTTCTTTTAAAAAATTAGTATTTTAGTATAGGTACCTCACATTTTTTCCATGTTCCAATAAAACTTTATTCATGAACTGAAGCTTCAATTACCTCATATTTAACAAAAACTTTTGATTATAGGTAATTGTGTTTTGGAATAAAGCTTTTTGTGAGTTGGAATCAGATTCTAATATGACCAATAGTTACCCAAGGAATGGATGTTAGGATTTTGCTTTGTATAATGTACATTTCTTAATTGTCAGATGTGAGTTCTGTCTGTGGTAGAAACTTTTAGGAGGGTCAGACTGGAGACACTGCCTTTAGTGATTGAAAGACTACAGAGATCAGATGTTAAAGGCATGGTGTTGAACATCGTATACACTAGGACTTGAGTGCTGATATGCCATCCTCTCTGGATTCAAAATGAGCCTGACATATAGCAAACTTTTAATATATATTAACTGTTATTACTAATAAGATTGTTGCAAAAGCTTGCAAAAATGCATGTTCCTAGAAGAAAAGACCATTGTTTGATTTATTTTTGAAAATTCCACAGTGTCCTCCCTGCACAGTACCTTTTTACAGCAGTGCAGCTAACCTCTTCCAGAGCATGAAGTTTTCACAGGACTGTGGCTACTCCATCAAGAAATACATTTCTCAACCATCTTGCTTTCAAGTTGGATTATATGATTGGTTAATTCCAATAGCATATAAGCAGAAGCTGGTTAAAAACAGATATAGCTTCTCAAACTTCTTTTCCCTTAACTTGAACCAATGCAGAAACTCAGAAGCTCTAGAAGATTAGGGAGATCTGAGATGGAAGGATTCTTGCTCCCTGAATTCTGCAAGTCACTCATCTTGCATTGTTTCCATCAATGAAAATTACTGTTATTGTTGTTGTTGGGTGCCTTTGAGTTGGATCCGACTCATAGCGACCCTACATATAGCAGAACAAAATGTTCCCCTAAACTGTGCCATCCCTGGCTTTATGCCAGTGCTTCTCTGCTATTGGTAGAGTTTTCCTTGGCTGATTGCTTTTGGGATTGTTTGAGAGTGGGCTGCCAGGTCCTTCTTCTACTTTTGTGGTGCTGGGGATTGAACCCAGGGCCTCAGAGACACGCAGAGCAAGCACTGTACCAACTGAGCTAAATTCCAGCCCACTAACCTATTGGGCCATTGAAATTTTAGGGTTTATTATACCATCTTGCACTGCCTTAACAAATACTGATGTTCAGCAAATTTTCTGAAAGAATAAATGAATTATTTCACTACATCACCCTGAGTACAATGTCATTTAATATATAACTCATCGATCCTATTTCAACTATCTATGCATGGTCTCACAGATTAGAACTCAAAATGGGACAGTGAATTGGAGTAGCTCGGAGGCAATGTCCTAGTTTTAAAAAAGTATTTAAAAGTACATCAAAATCTTGTGGGAAAAAGCAAGAAAAAGAACCACAGAGCAAAATGGGGGTGGAAAGCTCTTATATGTTGTTGGAGTGTTTCATTTTAGCAGTCAGCTAGGGATGAAATAGGAAGCATTTATCTCTATGTTTTATATTCAATTTACTGTGTATTGTCCTTTTAAAACAATATGTGGGATTGCAAAACATAGCCAATAATTCCCTGACTGAACTAAAACAAAATTAGAAAAGGCTGCTAATAGCTTTTGTGTTTAAAAGTTATTTTATGGATGAAGTATGTGGAATTGCTTATGAGTACTGGATTGTAGATTTTTTTTTCCCTTCATTTTTCTTTCTCTCTCTCTCTCTCTCTCTCTCTCTCTCTAACTAAGAGAACTTGAACATAATATTTTAAAAAAACATATTATCTTGTGGTAGTAATGTCAGCCACATTTCAATTCACTCTCAGCCTTCCCCCAAAATGAATGACTTTTATGCATAACAATAGCCTTCTTCTTATAAGTGGTTGGTAATATCTGTAAATGTGTAAGGCCTTCTTTTTCCTTTCTCCCTGGTAATATACCAGGAAATATCAGAGTGTTGTTATTTGAATTCTTTCTTGTGCTCTGACTCCCAGATGTATTGAAATTCAACTTCACAGTCAAATGAGTAGCCATTTAAAGCTCAGGTGTATATTTCATAAGATCCTCTCAAAGGACATATAACTGCTTATGTCTTTCCTACAGATAGCAAGCTGAATTTTAATTGGATCTTGCCTTTCCCAAGAAGTCACTCTACCTCTACTCCAAGGCCATATATTATAAAGTTTCAGTTTGAATTGAAACATGAAGACTGTGTTTGAATTTAGTATTTAAAGTCAAAGTTATAGCAGCTGACACCTCAGTCATTTCGGCAACTCCCCAATCAGAATTTTAATTTGAATCTCTGAAAAAATCTACACACACACACACATGCTCATGCATAAATTACTCACATGTCAAAATTACATAAACTTTCAGGTTATTAAAACCAGCTTGTTGTTTTTTCAGGAAATAAATCTCAAATGGGACTAGTTCCAAATATTTCTTGTCTCAACTCCACCTTGACCTTGTCAGATAGATTTTAAAAATGAAGCAGTAGAGAAGTTTGCACACACACACACACACACACACACACACACACACACACAGAGAGAGAGAGAGAGAGAGAGAGAGAGAGAGGGGGAAAACTTGCTGACTCGGAACAAGATCTGGCAGATCCTTTTGTGACACAGAATGAACTTTTTCATCAGAAGAGAAGAGATAGAATGGAAGAAACTGATGTATGCATGAGGACTCCTAGAGCTAGTCTCTCTCTGACCTCAGAAATTGGCAAGACTACATCTAAAAGTAAACCCAAATACTTGTGGGACCTAATTCACCAATCCAAATAACACAGCCATGTGCTTCTTTGTTCTTTATAGTCTAAGATTCTGTGTAATTTTCCTAAGGTAAATCAAGACTGTGAAGACCAATGTTAAAAATACTGTGAAAACATCCCAGAGCATGAAGAGTGAAATTCATTCTTTAAAACTCTAAATAGGTAATTTATACCATAACAAAGCAGACCTTTATGTACTATATGTAGTTTAGATTAGTTTTGTGTTTCTTCATTTATTTAATTTTTTTCTGGAAAATTTAGTTGGTATCTAGATTCCATATTTGAATGTTTTAGAAACCTATATTTTTATCCCCTTAAATCTGTAGACAGGGACCTGAATTGGCAACCAATTACCGGGATAGAGAACCTATCTGCTAGTTTTCTTGAGACATAGTTCCTTCAACTGTAACCTTAGGGTATTGAAGTCAATAATCTCCAAATCAGTTATAATCATAACATTTTATGCTTCTAAACCACAAGTGGGCTTTCACATATTTATATAAGACTCAAAGTTACCATCAATACACATCCCTAGATTTCAGCATTTTTCTGCCATCATATAAAAGAATATTTGGGTTACTGTTAAGATACTTGGTACTCAAATCTTCGGCTACAGTTCATCCATTTATTTTTACCTAATTGTCTTCCACTGAATTTACTTCTTTTACTTTCTTTCTTTCCCTTTTTCTTTTCTTTTCTTTCCTTTTCTTTCTTTCTTTCTTTCTTTCTTTCTTTCTTTCTTTTTTTCTTTTTTTTTTTGACTTTGGAGTATATTAACAGCTCTTAGTTACTAGGCTCAAAACCTTGAAGATTTCTTCTAGAATTTATTCTCCCTTGTCTCTAACATTAAACCAGTCACACAACTTTGTTAGGTAGATTTCTGTGAAGAATAAAACTAGTCTTAGCAAGCATAATTGTAGAATTGGAAGGGACTCAATTCATTGGTTCACAGATTTCATAAAATTGCTTTGAGAATCTGAAGAAATATATCCACCATCCCCACAGACAGAAGTATGTGTACAATTTTGTGTATAATTTCCAAGGATGCAAAGCTTCATGAAATTCACTCATGGATCTCAAATTAAGAATTTCTCAATTAAGCCAAATGTCTTTGGAGGCAGAATTTTACTGAGTAACAATGCTAGTGGATGAATCATAGCAACTGCTTGCATAATTCAAGTGACTAAAAGTGCTTATTTTTGGTGCTGTCTCTTCCATTGTTTGTAAAGAAATTTCTAGTGCTAGAAAGTTTATTTGGGAGGAAAGTCTGACTGTTACTGATAGCTGACCCCTACATCGTCAGTATTCAAAAGTATCTTTCACATCTCCACACAGCTTCTATTTTTCATGTTAAATGTTTGTTATCTCTTCAGCTGTGCCTTTTATTGCATAGCTTCCAGAATCTTTCTTATTTTGATCATCTTTCTCTAGATTCTTGCTCAAGATATTCCTCAGTGTCTTGATTTTTGTTCCTTAAGATGAATAACATTCTTTACTTGTGATACAAGTAAGCAGTGCAAAGGCCTTGGAAAATTTCTTTCATTAATGGCATGAAGGAAAGGACTTTGGAGCCAGCTAACCTTGGGTAATGGCTTGACTCTGCTATTTGATAGCCATTTTGACCCAGTGTGGTTACTCAACCTCTTCAGTGTTCTTATCTGTAAAAAGAGAACAGTTCTATGTTCATTACAACTTTGTTATCTTAGCATATGCTAGGTACTGTATAAATAATGGATATTTTTATTATTAATTTAAATGACTTAAGAAAATTTAGAAGTAATATCCTATTGAGAATGGACAAAGTCTCCAAACTATTTTTATCTAATATTAAACTTGGCTTCTTTTACCCCAAAGTTAGATTATATTTTTATATTTAAATGCAGAATTTCACAATTATCCAATATTGCCAATATTAAAATATTGGATTGGACTTGCATGTGAGGCTTCTGACATATTGCTTAAACTTGATCCTGTCTTTTAATGTGTTGCCTGTCCTTTCCAGGTTGGAAATGCTCAAACAGGTGCCAAGACAAGAATGAAGCACCACAGTATGTGTTAGCCACTTGTCTCAAGTCAACTTTATTTCACTAAACAACTCTATTGTGACCAGAGTTTGTCATGCACCTTGCTGACAACATGAGACCATGCATTTGAGATTCCCATGATCTAGTGAGAGAGAAAGAGAAAGACAGGGGAGGTTATTAGTGTGAAATGAGTTGTTCTGTATGAATTCATGCTAACAAGGTTGTTGAACTGATTCCTTTCTGAGTCCTTTCAGCATAACAAAAAGACAGGAAGTCAGGGAATGTGCCTTCCTTACAGGGCCAAATAGGTTTTGAGGTCCCTAAATGTGTGGTATATCACTTCTTTGATTCAAAGAGTAAACTGAAGACAATTTCTAGGGCAAATAAAGTCAGAAAGCCTAGCTCTTCAAGCCATAGTCTAATCTCCTCACAAATAAGAGTGGCTCTATGTTCCTCCAGGGAACTTCTACAGAGCATGGCAGTGGGGACTGTAAGAATCTCTCAGGGAAAAATGTGGGTGGCCAGGTGTGAATCTTCTCTTTATCCAGGCTCTGTAATCCTCCCCAAATTCAGAAAGAAAAGTAATAAACCAGACATTCATTCCCTAAGAGACCTGCCTTTAAAAGGAAACTCTGACAAATTCTTCAACAATCTTATGAATACAAACTAGAAAGTCTTTTTTAGATGAATTCTCCAAACATCTTTGAGAGAGAGAGAGAAGATATAATACTGGTACCCTTCACATGAATTCAGTCTACCTTGCTCTTGTCTCCAGCTGTTGAATGAGGTAGTCATATTTGGAAGGACAGCCCATTCTGCTTGGAAGGTTAAGTAAAGGAGTGCAGAAGATAAGGAGTGTGGACATGATGCCAGCCAAAAGGGTGGGCTACAGCCAGTTCCACTTATCTTACAGAGTCTAAAAGGGAATCCAAGAGCAGGGCCTCAAGTGTGCAGGAGGCCTGTGACGTGTCTCAGAACCTGGCAGTGAACTCTCCTAAACAGTTTGTCTGCTCAGGGTCCCTGCCTCTCAGGGAGCCCTTAACTTTGAATTCACATTAACTGAGATTGCTGTTAAGATAATTGAGTACAACTTCCTGTCTCTGCCATCTACAAGTAAGGGGACATTTAGAAAGGTTTCTTTATATTAGATTTTATTAGACTGTGTCCTAAAGTTTTAAGGTATATGAGATATAGGGCATAAAAGGTTTTGCATTCTCTAGAGGAAGATGAAATATTTAATCAATGTATTTCTCTTTAAATCTAAGGTTTTATTCAAAGCAAATAACAAATATCTAAAAACATGTGGCTCTCATTTCCTGGATAAAATGTAGGAATAAACTTTCCTCTACAAATTAGCGCATGGAATAAAGCAATAATCCTTTCAAATAAGTATTTATTTTAGTACATAAAAGGAAGCTAAGGCTCATAAGAATACTTATAGATGGTATCCTAGGAAATAATGAGTTAATTCTGCTCTTCAAAATATTAACTATGAAAAATTGGACAATTGGCACCAAATGACCTCTCTGAAAAGTTAGCCCTTTTATATAATTTATATGATTTTTTAAAAAGTTTTTGTTTTCTTTTCAGAAATTTTTATTATTATTATTATTATTATTATTATTATTATTATTATTATTTTGTGGTACTTGGGGGTTGAACTTAAGGCCTTACAAATATTTTGCAAGTGCTCTACCACTGGCCTGCACCCCAGCCCATTTCTTATTTTTATTTTGAGTCAAGGTCTCACTAAAGTATACAGACCACCTCTGGCCTTGAACTCAAGGATCCTCCAGGCTCAACCTCCCGAGTTGCTGAGATTACAGGTGTACACCACCATGCCCAGGCATGTTTGTTTGTTTTGACACAGGGTCTCACTATGTAGCCTAGATTGGCCTGGAACTCTCCATTCTCTGGCCTCAGTCTCCCAAGTGCCAAGATTATAGGTGTGTGGCGCCACTTCTGGCTAAAATACAAAATCTTATATTGTGTGGTCTTGTTGGGTATGGGAATATACACCTGAAATCCAAGCAGCTGGAGAGCCAGGAGGATTGAGAGTTTGAGGCTAGAGGCCTTGTGGGTAACTTAGAAAGACCCTAACTCAAAAGGGGATGGGGGCCTGGGGGTGCAGCTCAGTGGTAGAGCTTTTGCAAAGTATGTGAGAGGCCCTGAGTTCAACTCCCCAGTACCAAAAAAGGGGAAAAAATTGGGTAGTATAGTGCAAGTTATCTTCTGTTCCTATGTTACAGGTTTCTAATCAGAAAAATGCACCCAGTGCCTATCTTGCATACTCGTATTAAATATACCACTTACAGCACAGTTTGACATAGGGGATGTCTTTAGCAAATGGCCGCTAACCATTATGCTAAAAGACAAAAGTGGTCCTGAAGTAATTATGCAACACAATCCCTGCTGGGAGATCCCCCTTCCCTCATGAAGAAATATGTTAAGCTTTCTCTCTCTCCCCCTTTCTCTCTCTCTCTCTCTCTCTCTCTCTCTTTCATTAGCTCATGCAACTCCCAAATGCATAGTGTCATGTTGTCATCAAGGAATATGACAAACTTTGGTCATGATAGAGTTGTTTAGTGAAATAAAGTCGATTTCAGGAAACAAGTGGCTAATGGGTACTGCGGAGCTTTGTTTTTGGTTTAGCACCTGTCCTAAAGGTCTGTCTTATAATGACCACCTTTTGATATGTTGTTGTTTGTTGCTGTTGTTAGGTGCTGTGGAGTCAGATCCAACTCAGCAACCCTATGTACAACAGAATAAAACACTACCCAACACTGTGCCATGCCTGCCACCATGTCAGTGCTTCATTGCTATTCATAGGGTTTTCCATGGTTGCTTGTTTCAGGAGTAGGCTACCAGGTCCTTTTCCCTAGCCTACAGCACCTAATATTTCCAGGCAGTCTCCCATCCAAGGCCTAACCAGGTCCAACCCTGCTTAGCTTCCGAGGTCAGAAGGGATCAGACGCCAGGGTGGTATGGCTTTTGCTATATTGGTTCTAAATGTCTCTTGAGTTGATCCCACACTGAACCTGTCATATGCAACTTCCATTCATCTCAATAAATACTGTTTATTAAATTTTAGAGATATGGAAACCATTAATTCAAAGTAGTGGTCATCCCATCTGGGATTTCTAAGGACTTTGTTGTTGTTGTTGTTGTTAGGTGCCGTCGAGTCGGTATTCCGACTCATAGTGACCCTCTGTATAACAGGGGAAACACGATTGTCAGTGCTTCTCTGCTGTTCATAGGGTTTTCAATGGCAGATTGATTTTTGGGAGGGGGTTGCCAGGTCCTTCTCCCAAGCCTACAGCTTCTGGTGTTCCCAGGTGGTCTCCCATCCAGGTACTAACCAGGCCTGACCCTGCTTAGCTTCCGAGATCTGATGGGATCGGATACCACAGGGCTACAGCTGCAGGCCTAAAGACTTTAAGCATTCCTAAATGTCACAAGATAGTCTGACAGCCTTGAGTGACTTTTCTAGAACTCTGGCTCAGAAAGGCTACCTGGGGCCAGAGTATGATTGCAAAGATGAGCCCTTAGGAGACTCCTGTGTTTGTTTTCTCCTGAGGTGAATGCCTTTGCTGATAACTGTGAGGCAGGGAGTCATTACAGACCATATGCGCTTCACCTAAGAGAATTGTTTGTTGTTGATAGGTCCTGTCAAGTCACATCCGACTCATAGCAACTCTATGTATAACAGAACAAAATACCACCCAACACTGTGCCATCCTCAGCACTATGTCAGTGCTTCTCTGCCACAGAGTTTTTGATGGCTGTTTTGATGGCTGTTTCAGGAGTGGGATGCCAGATCCTTCTCCCATTTTTGTGATGCTGGGGATTGAACTCAGGGCCTCAGAATGCACAGAGCCCCTCTCTACCAACTGAGCTGCCCTCATTTAGGAGATAGGAACCAAATTTAAAACCCAGGTATCTGAGGAAGGCTATCTTATGTTCTTTCAGTGCAGCTGAAATAAATAGCAGTGATAATGTAGGGAGGAAAAGAAGCAGACCTTGAGAACAATTGTCTTTCACTTGCATTTTTAATTTTAGAAATGAGAAAAAGGAAACATTTCAAATTTTAACATCTTCCCTTAATTCTTATACATCAGCAGGTTTATACAAATCAGCAGATTCCACTGCGGGGAATAAATGTCTTGAAGAAGTAGTCTATTGATCACTTCCTGCCCCTTGACATGTTTAACTAGACTAAATCAATACTTGGTATATCAGTGAATTTCTTTAAAAAGAAAGAAAGAAAGAAAGAAAGAAAGAAAGAAAGAAAGAAGCCAGTGACTCAACTGAGTATCCTGAGGCATCACAGGATCAAAGAAGCCTGCAGACAAATGACTTCTTTATCTATTTCCCCATCTTAGTGCATCTTTGATTAAAAATAAAATGTGGATGAATATATACAGTCACTGGATTCATGAAAATCAGGGCAAAAAGAATTCTTTTCTAAAAATTTTCAGTGTGTGTATTTATAACTGAGCTACCCTCAGTGACACACATGAAAATAAATAATCTTTTAAACTGAGCACAAGAGATTAAAAATATAATTATCTAAAACACCAGCAGTCTTACCCACTTTTCAAAAGGACTTGCTTAATTTGAGCATATCTAGGAAATAGTGCCCCTGTCCAACATGTTTCTATTAAATCAGCTTACAGCCAACTTATAGGTTTTATTATTTGTAGTTCAGTCAGTATTGTGCTCCAGGTGTAGACCTCTAAATAAACAAACTCCCTCCTCCCTGCACTTTTTAAAATTTCTTCAGAGAAAACATTAAGGCACAATTACTTCTTCATTTTGATTGTCACCTGGATCCACAACTGTGCAAGTAAAGAGTTGTAGATGGACAGATGGCCCTGATGGTAAAGAGGGATGGGCATAGGAAAAAGAATGAATACTTTTTTTTTTTTTTTGGTATAAGCAAATGAAAGGGCAGATGAAACAAAAAGACTGAATTGCTTTGCCTTTACTTGTCCATGCAGGATCTACTTTTCTGATAGCCTTTTCAACATAGGTACTCATGCCAGTGATCCTAGGCATGCTACTTCTCAGAGATAAATGTAGCACTTTTGCCAAGTTTACATGGTTCTGGAACTTGACAATACTTTAACTGGTCACTTGTAATGCAGTGTTGAAAGACTCAGGATACTTGAATCACCTTTGTTTTATTCTGGTTGAATTACACATCTAGGACAGTGTCTGGCCAAGTGAAGAGGGTGTGCAAAGGCTTCTCTTCCCCTCTGTACTGTGAAGAACTGAAACTCAAAGCTGGGCAATAGACTCAATGAGGAGAAATCCATGTGAATTCATGGTGCTGGGCATTGTCAGCTTTTGTTTACTTGTCTTACAATGTTAAGATTGCAGCTGTTTCTTTCAGTAAAAAAGTGTAGGAGAATGTAGCAACCAACCTCACATTTCCCCTCCTCCAAGTGTTTGTGGTGCCGAACAGCTGTCTTTACAAATTCTGTCACTCAGGATTGGAACGGTTCTACATAATCAGGAATGGAGTGATGAAGCTGAGGTTGCTGGCTTAAGGTGGCAGGTGGGAATGCACTGTTCTTCTAATGGGCTCACTTGGTCTGTTACTGCTGGGACTGACTCAAAAAAGAAAGAGAAAAGCATTTAAAGGATGAAGGAAATGTTGAACACAGGTCTCCTATTTCGTACTTACAGATCTGAATGGTGATGAAGCATGAATTCACTGGTTGTTGGAAATGGAAGAGATTTGAAATGTCCTCTTGTCTAGGAGTTTCAAATTATTTTTAGCAATTGAAGTCATCCTGCCTCAAATGAAATCCTAGACCATGGGTATCATGTAATAAATGAAACTACCTATGCAGAAAAGCATGAACATCAGTGGAAAAATGGGCTGGGTATAAGAAAAGCAACTGCAGTAACAAGTGAACTCAGTTCTGAAAACAAGATAGGAATAATGAATAATGGGGACTGTGGCAAACTAGATGTGCCCAGAGAGGACGCCTACCACTTCCTTCTAGTGTGTATTGCTACTTTTATCAGGCAGAAATTCGTTCATTCATTCATTCATTCATTCATTCATTCATTCAATAAATGTTTAATATGAGCTTAGTTGTTACCAGCTACTGTTTTGGGCATGTACCAATTAGACAAGATCCCTGCTTTCCTGGTGTTTATATTGTAGGAAATATAATATGGGGACAGCTAAAAAAAAAAAAAGGAATACATAGAAAAATTTGTATATTAAAGGGAGTATCTTATACTGAAGCAGGCTTCCAAAGAAAGACCCCCTTTTGAGATAAGCCAGTAGTTCCTTATTAAAGAACTGTTTATTCTATTAAAGCTCTGTTTTTTGAGCTGAATTTGCTTGTTACAAATAATGTGTGTCTAAATCACTTTGGTTTCTTGCAAATGACTTAGTAAATTCTACTAATAACAGAGCTGTTTCCCTTTAATAGAACTGCTTATTACATACAACGTATATCTCTTTGTCCCAACCTGGAGAAATTTTAGTCCTGCCCTTCTCTTTCTGTAAGTTGGGAGAGACAACTGACCACCTGACCACCCTCTACCTTCTTCTCTAACCTTGCTTTATCTGTTTGCATGCCATTATCATTTTTTAAGCCCTCCCCCTTCAGAGACTCTATAAGGGGTCCAAGCTTCTTTTGTTCAGGGGCCAGTCTTTGGAAATGATTTCACCAAGTCACACACCAGTGCTAATAAAGTCCTCCTTAAGTCTCAGGTCTCTTCTATTCCCTTTGGAGTTCCACAATGATATCACAGAATTAAATAATGGGAAGGAATAAGCCATGTGCAGATCTATTGAATAAGGATGGAGTTGATTAGGTGGGACTAGTACCGTTAGATTACCCAGTTTTTCAAGAAAAGCTAGGGATCTTTATTTTCTAAAATGAAGCCTTATTTTCGTTTTTTGTTGTTGTTGGTGGTGGTGGTGGGGGTGGGGGTGTTGTTTTTGTTGTTTTGTTGTAGGGTTTTTGTTTGTTTGTTTGTTTTTTGCTTTGGGTACTGGGGATTGAACTCAGAGCGCTCTACCAATGAACTGCAATCCTAGCCCCCTTCTTTTTGTTTGTTTTGAGATGAAATCTTACTAAGTCACGCAGTTGACCTCTGACATAGAACTCAAGATCCTTCTGCCTCTGCCTTCCAAATCATTGGTGTTAAAGGCATGCACCATGCACCTTGCTTTAATTCTTATTTTCAATTATCAGCAGTTGCTTCAGATTTGTAAAAAGTGCAGTCCTCTCCTCTCAATTAGCCAGTACATAGGGCCTTGGTTTATACATTACTCTTATACAAGCCTTCAGGAAATGAAAATGAAACAGACCTTTTGTGTGTGTGTGTGTGTGTGTGTGTGTGTGTGTGTGTGTGTGTGTATTTGTTTTGTTTTGTTTTATTTGTGCGGTACTTTGGGATTGAACCTAGGGCCTCACACATATTTGTAAACATTCTATTACTAAGCTGCACTCCAGACCTTTTAAATTTTTTTTTTTTTAATTTTGAGACAGAGTCTCAGTAAGTTACACAGTCTGCCTCTGGCCTTGAATTTCTGCTCCTCGTGGCTCAGCCTCCCAAGTCACTAGGATTATAGGCATGCACCACTGTGCCTAGCTGAAACAATTTATTTTACTGGATCAGGGATGGAAGACAGGAACTCTGGCTGGCTTGGTGTTTCTCTCACCTACCACCTACACAACTGGGCACAGTTTGAAATCCTTTTTGTTTATTTTTTAATTTGTTTTTGTTTGTTTGTCTGTTTTTAGGCAGGGTCTCATTCCGTAGCCCTGGCTGGCTTGGAACTTGGCATGTAGCCCACACTCGTCTCAAACTCACAGCAATCCTTAGTCTCCTCAGTGCTGGATTTATAGGCGTGTGCCACCATACATGGCCACAGTTTGCAATTCTGTTCTAATTTAATTTCTTCTGTTTGTCCTAGATGAGAACCAAAGTGGTGAAGACCTTTTGTCCAAGGTCACACAGGATGTGCTATAAGGGAACTAAAGTCCTTAGTTCCACCTAGCCCTTTTTCCTAAAACAAATCAATACAAAACTATGTGCATTCAACATTTTCTTCTATGCTCAAAGGGTGGAGTAGTCAATAAAACCTATAGGACCAATACCTAAATGACTGATGAAAAGCAACACAAATAATAGCAATTTCCAATTAGGAATTTAAGCAAAACTTCTTCAAATTTTCATAAAATTCTTTCCCAATTCACCTTGCCAGTTTCTACCATACAGTAGAATTCTTTGTCATTTACAGCTTTCACATCTTTTCTGTGCTTTTTGCAAATGAGTACAGTTTAAGTCATTTATCCCCATCTAATAGATTAAATCTCACAACAGTAGAGGAGTCTGGAAGACAGAAAAAAATCTAAATTACTAATAAATAGAACAAAAAAAGATCATGCTTTTTGTTTGCTTGCTTTTTTGTTTGTTTAAGATACACAGACTATCCAGCTACCTCACAAACCTAGCTCATTTTCTACTCAAAAGGTAGGTCAGCCAGGATCTGAAATAACAGTCCTTGGTTATCCCTTGGTTCCAAGACAGAATACAACAGATGGCTTCTGCTCAGCCAACCAGGTTCTTGTTTTTCAGTTCCCTGACATCAAGTTCAGATGGAGAAAGAATGCTTACATATCACAGTGGATAAAATTTTACACTTGTGATACACCCTTCTTCACCTTTTGGCTGTAGCTAGAACCAGGCTGGCCCCTGCCTGTTTTGAAGGAATTTGGTTTATGGACTGGCTCCAAGACAAAATGCATGATCCTCTCCAAAGCAGATGCAAAATATCTCTTGTTATTAACAACCTAAAGTTTCTTTCTTATTTCTTACATACCACACAGAATCTGTCTTTCACTCATACTTTATTTTTAAAACATTGGAGAATGTTTAAAAAATTGGAGAATGATTTATTCAAAAGAATCATTTTTCATATTTAGTTTGTCTTTCTGTCCAGTGTTCATAGACAGTAGAATTATGTCCCATTCATTGAAATTTTTGCAATGCCAATAGACTTCTCCAAATCACCAGATAACAGTAAAGGTAATCAATGATTAGATCTTCCCAGGAGAGAGGAGGTGAACCGGCTACTGCATTGCTCATTTGGTTTAACCAATTAGAACATAGGGAGTTGTTAAATATTTGCTATAATTCATTCTTGGGTGTTTATTTATGCTTCAGTGATAGATTTTGTTTAACAAATACCAAAACAATGGTGATGCCCAAGGAGGAAAAAGAAAAGGAAACTGTAATATTATAATTAGAGTGTCTCTTTTTCTTAAAAGGGTAGTGGGAAATTTACTCAACATAAGCATGAACCATATTTTATAAATATTTTTTCTGCATCTATGCTTTGGGATAATTTCAATTTAGTTAAATCTATGAAGTATTTTATTAACTGGGTGTCTATAGTAGGGGAAGATTGGAAAATATGACTACAAGTTATATCTTACATGATTGACTACAGTCTCTGTAAAGATGGACTAAATCATGAAATATTACAAATATTATTCAAGTATAAAATTTGTGTGTGAAATTCTAAAAGGCTAAAATTATTGGAGAAGCGATTATAGAAAATGGATGTTGGGTTTGTTCCAAAATCATGAGCCTGATTAGAATCTGTGGAGAAAAATGAAACCTGGCAAAGAGATAAGCAATGGCAAAGACAGCACAGCAACAAGCATGTCCTCTGTAGAGAGGATTGTGGGAAGGTGGCAAGACCAGAAAAGAGAGGATACGTGAAGTGTGTTAATAAGGCATACCCATATTACAGAGAAACATACCATAAGAAGAGAATTTTGGCCTTGTCCTGAGAGACCCTGGAGAAACTGATGGATACTTTGAGAAGATTACACTGATGGTGATATTCATAAGAAACCTGAGGGAGGCAGGATCTAAATTGCAAAATTATCTAGGAACTCACTACACTAGTCCCATTATAGTGATCCAAAGCAATGGTAGCAAAAGGAAAAAAAAAAAAGATCTACGGAAAAGGAAGGTAGAGTAATGCTTGACTCTATCATACATGTATTCACAGATATTAATTGGGTCCTTCCCTATGCTGTGGATAAAACACTCAATACTGTTTCTGCCCTCATGGGGAATACACTCAAAGATCATAACCAGGACTGACTTTGAGACCTATGTGTGGATTTCTTAGTATAGCAATATATCAAGTGACTGTTGCAGAAAGTTAGACAGTCTAGAACAATAAAACATGTGGCAAATGTCTAGGTTGTTTTATTGTCTTCAGAAAACATGTTCAGAAAGCACACAGGAAAACAAACAAGGATAAGACACACTTCATCTGATCTTGATCATTGCCTGCATCTTGATCAGTTTAGCAATGACTGAAGGGTAACCTCTGAACTTCCAAAACCTACCCCAAGTGCTAGCCATCATCTGACATCAAAACAGGTGTGAAAAAGCTCTGGACCAGTAATCATAAACTTCCTGATTTGAGTCTTGACCCTGCCCCTTGCTTAGTAGTATGATTTTGGAAAGTCATTTATACTCTCTGAGTCTCAGTCAGTGTCTTCATTTATGAGACCAGTACTACCTGCCTGGCAAACTCAGAAGATTATTATGAAGATCAAAGAAGAAAAAATATATTAAGACCACTAGGGCATAATGATGATAGTGAGAGAATGGAGGACAATGAAGAACTTCACTTGGATAATTTTTTGCCTTGAAGTAATGCTGGAAGTATCACAATATATGACTTCAAATTATAGTACAGAGCCATAATAACAAAAGTAGCATAGTACTGGCACAAAAACAGACACCCAGACCAATGGAATAGAATAAAAGATCCAAAAATAAATTCAGGCAGCTACAGCCATCAGATATTCAACAAAAGTGCTAAAAACATAAAGACAGTGTCTTTAACAGGTGGTGCTGGGAAAACTAGATGCCCACAATTAAAAGACTGAAATTTTATCCCTAGCTCTTACCCTGCACAAATATTAACCCCAAATGGATCAGAGACCTTAATACAAGATCTGAAACTTTGAAACTGTTTTGAAGGAATTTGCCTTATGGACTTACTCTCAGAGGTAAACATAGATACAGGCATAAGCAAGGACTTTCTGAATAGGACTCAATTAGCTCAGGAAAAATACCAAGAATTGACAAATGAGATTGCATCAAACCAAGAAGCTTCTTCACAGAAAATGAAACAAGGAACAGAGTGAAGAGATAGGTTACAGAATGGCAGAAAATCTTTGCCTATTCATCCAACAGGGGATTAATATTGAGAACTCAAAAAATTAAGTGTCAAAAGAACAAATAATTCAATGGGCAAATAAACTAAACAGGCACTTTTCAAATGAAGAAATACAAATGGACGATAAATTCATGAAAAAAAATTCAACATCTTTAGCCATCTAGGAAATGCAACTGAAAACTACACTGAGATTCCATCTCACCCCAGTGAGGATGGCTACCATCAAGAAAACAAAAACAACAAATACTGGAAGGTAGAGGAAGGGGAGGAGCCCTTATACACTGTTGGTGGGAATATAAATTAGTGCAGCCAGTATAGAATCAGTATGGAAGTTTTCTCAAAAACCCTAAAAATAGATCTACCATATGATCCAGCTGTAACACTCCTGGGAATATACCTGAAGGAATGGAAGGCAGTATACACTAGAGATACCTGCATACCCATGTTCATTGTAGCAGTATTCACAATAGTGAAGTCATGGAATCATCCTAGATGCCAACCAACACATGTATAGATAAAGAAAATGTGGTATATATACACAATGCTGTATTATTCAGCCATTAAGAAGAATGAAACCATGTCATTTACAGGAAAATAAATGGAACTGGAGATCATCATGTTAAGCCAGATTCAGAAAGAAGAGTATCATATTTTCTCTCATATGTGGAATCTAAAACAAAAAGAAAGAAAGAAAAGAAAAGTCATGAACACATGAAGATAGAAGGAGATTGTAGGGAGTAGGAAGGGCAGTGGGGGAGAAGGGGTCAAGTGTGGGCCATAGGAGTGATAAATAAGATCAAGGTACCTTATTTACAAATATGATGTTCATAAGGCTAATAAGCACATGAAAAAAAATGCTCAAAATCCCTGGCCATTAGAGAAATGCAAATCAAAACAACTCTGAGATTTGGGCTAACTCCAGTAAGAATTGCCAAGATGAACAAAACAAATAATAGCAAATGCTGGTGAGGATGTGGAGAAAAAGGACAACACTCTTACAGTGTTGGTGAGACTGTAAATTGGTTCAACCACTTTGGAAATCAATATGGAGATACCTCAGAAAACTAAAAATAGAACTGCCATATGTACCAGCTGTACCACTATTGGGAATATACCTAAAGAGAGACAAGTCACCATGCCACAGTTGTTCTTAGGTGCCATTGAGTCGGTGTCCTATTCATAGCGACCCTATGTACAACAGACGAAATACTATTGTCAGTGCTTCTCTGCTATTTACAGGGTTTTCAATGGCAGGTTGTGTTTTGGGAGTGGGCTGCTGGGTCCTTCTCTCAAGTCTACAGAACTGGGTGTTCCCAGGCAGTCTCCTATCCAAGTGCTAACCAGGTCCATCCCTGCTTAACTTCAGAGATCTGATGGGATCCGACACCACAGCTGCAGGCGTACCACAGAGAGATCTGCATCTCCATATTCAATGCAGCACTCTTCACAGTCATGAGGATATGAAACCAACCAAGATGTCCATCAACAGAAGAATGGATAAGAAAATTGTGGTACATATACACAAAGAAATATTAATCAGGAATAAAAAAAGAAATAATGTCATTTGCAGCAAAATGGATGGAACTGGAGAATAGCATCTTAAGTGAATGAACACAAGCGCAAAAAGAGAAATGCTGTATGTTCTCACTCATATGTGGGAGCTTAACCTTACTTAAAGGAAGCAAACAAATTCAATACATAATTTGATATATAGAAATGCACAGTTAAACTTAGTGAAGAAGGGATAATATAAAGAGTAGAAAGAAGGAGGGGGGATCTAGCAAAGGGAAGCAAAGATTCCAGAAGGTGGGAAGGGTAGGAGAAACAATGTAGAGGAATAAAGGAGGAAAGGATAATATCAATATAAATGATGCAACTTCATGAGGCCATGGGCAAAATAGAGGAACATAACCCACATATGCATACAAATTTTATTACATATTATTCAAAAGGTTCCATAAACCTTATAAATTGATAAAAGTGTAACCAAAAGTGATGTAATAGTTGCATAATGGAAAAAGCAAAGGGTGTATTACTCTGTGCCCCACCAACATTTGCCAATAAAGGGGAAAAATAATAGCAACAATAAAAAAAGAAAAAAAAAGGAAAAAAATGGCATAATGAGACTCACTATTTTGTATAATTCATATATACTAATTTTAAAAAGACACACAATAATTTTTCTCATGCTGAGAATTTCAAACCCCAATCTAAAAAAAAAAAAAAGAAAAAGAAAAAGAAAGAAAAAAAAGAAAAGAAAAGAAAAAAAGCCCTCTTATCTAAAGAAGTAACTCTGGTCTAGTTTGTTGTTGTTGTTGTTGTTAGGTGCTGTCGAGTCGGTATCCAACTCATAGAGACCCTCATAGGGTTTTGAATGGCTGACTCTTTCGGGATTGCCTTGGGAGTGGATTGCCAGGTCCTTCTCCCATTTTTGCGGTGCTGGGAATTGAACTCAGGGCCTCAGAGACTGCAGTGCAGTGCTCTACCCACTGAGCTAAATCCCAGCCCTCTGGTCTAGTTTAGTGTTAATTAAATATTTTGGCTAGGAGATGACTTTTTTGCTCTAAAGGAAACTTACATGAACATTATA
This sequence comes from Pedetes capensis, assembly GCA_007922755.1. NCBI lineage: Eukaryota > Metazoa > Chordata > Mammalia > Rodentia > Pedetidae > Pedetes > Pedetes capensis. The sequence continues at coordinate 6,933 of VMDO01019325.1, read as the reverse complement.
TAAAACAAAAACATTCTATATAGATTTTAAAAATAAATTGTAATATTTACTTACCATAAAGTCAATCAGTATTAATACGGTTTTTCTGATTAATACAAAATTAGAAATAAGAATCTTATACCCCAATCAACCTTCAATTTTTGATATTTTTACTTTATTTGCACAAGAAGACAATTCTAATTCATGTAGATAGGTAATTCCAAATGCTGGTAGTTATTTTTATCAGTTTATTCTGAATTTTCTGCAAATTCTTCAAACAAATAAACAGGAAATTCTTTCCCCGAATGTCTATGCATAAAAAAATTAACTCTCAACACAAGTTAGCATACAGAGTGTGAATACATGTTAAATTTGGTATATATTTTAGGAGTATATGCTTCTTTTTATTAAAGTATTTTTAAAATATGAAAATAGTATTAATAATTAAAATAATAGTAAAGTAATATTTTGTTGGCCTGAGATTTAGCTCAGTTGGTAGAGCTCTGCACTGCAGTCTCTGAGGTCCCAAGTTCAATTCCCAGCACTGCAAAAAATGGGAGAAGGACCTGGCAATCCACTCCCAAGGCAATCCCGAAACAGTCAGCCATTGAAAACCCTATGAGGGTCACTATGAGTCAGATACTGACTCAACCGCACCTAACAACAACAACAATCTTATATGGGCTGGGATTTAGCTCAGTTGGTAGAGCACTGCGCTGCAGTCTCTGAGGTCTCAAGTTCAATTCCCAGCACTGCATAAATGGGAGAAGGGCCTGGCAATCCACTTCCAAGGCAATCCTGAAACAGTCAGCCACTGAAAACCCTATGAGGGTCACTATGAGTCGAATACCGACTCAACAGCACCTAACAACAACAACAACAACAATATTTTATCAGCATTATTTGCATCAAACATTTGTGGAGTCTCTGAAAGAACTCTCTGGAACTTTTAGTGTCTACAGAATTGTGTTTGATGCTAACACTTGCACTGAGCATAGAGTACTGTCCTAAGTACTATTCATTGTCTATTTCTTAATCCTTATAACCTTCCATGATTTAGGTAAACACTCTGAGATACACAGAGGCTTAATAATTTTCTGTAAAGCACACGGTTAGTGAAAACCCAAGGCAAGATCCCAGCCCAGGTTGTTTTTGACTCTGAGGTGTGTGCTTGAAGGGTAAACTAAAGGAAGAGAATGGGCTCATGGTCTGGCTCTTCAACTTAATAGACAAGCACTTCCAGTTTCCAAACCTACCAAATACAGATCAAGTGTGAAGCTTAGTTACAACACTATCTGGAAACCTTGACATTTTTTGTTATTGTTAGGTGCCATCGAGTCAAGTCCAACTCATAGCAACTCTGTACAACAGATGAAACACTACCTAACACTGATTCATGCCTGGCACTATTGTCCATGCTTCTTTGCTATTCATAGGATTTTCAGTAGATGGTTATTTTTTGGGAGTGGGCTGCCCGGTCATTCTCCCAAGCCTACAGCACCTAGTGTTCTCAGGTGATCTCCCATCCAAGTACTAACCAGGTCTGACCCTGCTTAGCTTCTGAGATCTGAGATCAGTTACCAGGGTGGTATGGCTGCAGGCTGTCTTGGCATTTAGTAGGTGATTTATAAATGTTCATCCTATGGCTGATTCCCCATCACAAGTATATCTATATAGTGATTATCTAATACAGAAGCTAGCAAACTGCAGTCTGTAGGCCACATCCAGCCCTCAGCCCATATTTGTAAAAGAAGTTTTATTGTAACACTCTGTAATGTACTGAATTTATAAGATGAAATCTTATTTTTAATTTATAAGACGAAATCTTAATTCCTAACGTGATGAAATTAGGAGCCAGGGCTTTTGGGAAGTACTTAAGTCATGAGGGAGGAGCCATGAATGGGATTAGTGCCCTATGAAAGAGACTCCAGAGAGACTTCTCACTTTCTTTCTTTGATGTTGTTGTTACATGCCATCAAGTTGGGTCCAACTAATACCGAACCTGAGTACAGCGGAATGAAACCCTTCCCAATTCTGTGCCAGGCACACAATCTTATTTATGTTTAAGACCATTATTGCAGGTGCTGTGCCAATCCATCTAGTGGAGGGTTTTCCTTTTGTTCATTGACCTGCCACTCTCTCAAACATGATGTCCTTCTCCAGGGATTGGTCCCTCCTGACTACATGTCCAGAATGAGTTAGACAAGTCTAGCCATCCTTGCTTCCAAGGAGCACTCTAGTTGCACTTCCTCTAGGACAGATCTGTTAGTTCTTTTCGTAATAAATGGTATATTCAATATTTGTCTCCAGCACCATAATTCAAAGGCATCAATTCTCCTGTCTCCCTTGTTGAATGTCCAGCTTTCACAACCATATCATGAAACTGAAAATACCATGGCATGAGTCAGGCTCACCTTTGTCTTCAGTATAACATCTTTACTTATCAATACTTTAAAGAGTCTTTTGCCACTGCTCTTCCCAAAGCAGCACATCTTTTGGTTTCTTGACTGCTGCTTCCATAGGTGTTCATTGTAGAACCAAGTAAAGCAAAATCATGGACAAACTCAATCTTTTCTCCATTTATTGTGAAGTTGCATACTGATCCAGTTGTAAGGATTTTTGTTTTGTTCAGTTGAGTAGCAATCCATACTGAAGGCCAGGTTCTTTGATCTTCATCAGTGTTTTAAATCTTCACTTTCAGCAAGCAGAGTTGTGTCATCTGCATAATGCAGATTGTTAATGAGTCTTCCTCCAATCTTAATATGTCATTCTTCTTCATAAAGTCCAGTTTCTCGAGTTATTTGCTCAGCATAGAAATCGAAGCTATATGATGAAAGGATACAACCCTGACACACACCTTTCTTGACTTTAAACCAAGCAGTGTTTCCTTGTTCTGTTTGAATGACTGCCTCCTGGTCCATGTAGGGATTCCTAATGAGTACAATTAGGTGCTCTGGTATTCACATTCTTCACAGTGTTATCCACAATATGTTATGATCCGTACAGTCAAATGCCTTTGCACAGTTGATAAAACATAGATAAACATCTTTCTGATATTCTCTGCTTTTGGCTAATATCCATCTGACATCAACAATGATGTCCTTGGTTCCCCAGCCTCTTCTGAATCCGGCTTGCCAGTTCATTTTAGTTCACTGATGCCTAGAATATCAATGTTTATGCACTCCATTTCTCTTTTAACAATTTCTGATTTTCCTATATTCATACTATAGGATGGAAGTGCTCCTATTATTAATTGATGCTCCAATTATTAATTGATGTTTACAGTTGTTTCTCCACATTTTGAGTTGTGCCACATCAGCAAATGGAGGTCCCTGGGGCTTCACTCCATTTCCATCATCAAGATAGACTCTACTTTGAGAAGGCAACTCTTCCCCAGGAGTCTTTTGAATGCCTTCTGACCTGGGGGCTCATTTTCCAGTACTACATCTGATAGTGTTTCTCTGCTATTCATAGGGTTTTCAATGGCTAGTTGTTTCAGGATTGAGTTGCCAGGTCCTCCGCCCTAGTCTGTCTTATTCTGGAAGCTCAGCTGAAACCTGTCCACCATGGATAACCCTGCTGGTATCTGAGATACCAGTGTAATAGCTTTCAGCCTCATAGCAACATGCAAGCTCCCACAGTATGGCAAATTGACAGACATCTGGGTGTTCTGTGACATAGAAACACAATAAAACATGATTCTGTAACCCAAAAGAGACCCTCATCAGACCCTGGAAATGTTGGTACTCTGGTCTAGGATTTCCAGTCTCTATAAATGTGAGAAATAAATTTCTTTTGTTTATAAGATACCCAGTCTGGGTACTTCCTTGTAGCCGCCTGAAGGCAGCCTGTTATCTGTGATTATTTTTCCTGTACAGTGGCACAGCTGTTTTAGTGACAGAGACTGTCTGACACACAATATCTAAAATATTCATGACCTAGTCCTTTACAGGAAAATTTTGTTAACTCTTGATCTGGTATAATGACCATATTTTCTGTCTTTTAAGTTCCTATGATACAGAGCCGCCTAAGGTAACTGTGCTAATCAATGTTCCATTACTGTGACAAACTACCTGAGATAATCAAGTTATAAAAAAGAATAACTTATTATGGCTCATGGTTTCAGAGATTTCAGTCCATGGTCACTTGGCCCTGCTGCTTTCAGCCTGTAGTGAGGTAGAACATCATGGTGGGGAGCATATGTTAGAAGAGACTGCTCATGGTGAAGAAGCAAAAAGAAAGAGAAAGGAAGGGGTTAGGGTCTCCATATCCCATTAAAGGGCATGCCTCCAGTGACCTAACTTCCTTATACTAGGCTCCACATCCTGAAGTTCTCACTACCTCCCAATAGTGCTACAGGCTGGTGACCAACCCTTTAAGATAGAGGGCTTTGGGGGGCATTGAAGATCCAAACCATAACAGTAACCATTCAAGTATGTGCAGCTAAAAAGAGAGTAAAGGCGAGCCTTCACTCATAACCTGTGAGAAATCAAAGCTGGCAACATGGCCTTGGTTTCCTGGCCACCACACTGACTCTGCTCACGGTCATTACACTGACACGTTTTAGTTTGCCATAAAAATTTTTTTAGCATATCTATCATAAAACATGATCATGTTTATAAAGAGTGAGTTTTTAAAAGTTGAAGTTAAGAAACTGAAGCTACTGATGGCTCAGGAATGAAGGAATACTTTAATATTAATTTCTAAAATTCAGAAATGGATTTTTTAAGAAGTTTGGGGTGTCTAGATTTTGGTTATGAAGGAAAACAAAATATATAGTATTAAGTTGGATATTATTTAAGTTAAAATAACTACTTTAAGGTGTAGGTTTTGGAATTTCTTTGCTATAACTTAGGAGAGTCATCTAGGTAATACATTTTATTCTACCAAGAGAATGAGCTCTTTCTAAGAACCAATGCATCTCATAACTACTGTTAATTCATATCACATTGACAATTTCAGGCTTTACCCTCCATTTTGATAACATATTTGATAAGTTATTAACAGCCAATTATTTGCTTCCCAGTGATCTAGGAATATACATTAGACTCAGAAACTCATTAGGAAGTGAACATTGCCAGAATGGATTTTGAATTTCAAAATGTTCAGTTATCTTTCCCCTTCTTACAATCATAGTGAAGTGTTTTTGCAAGTTTCCCTGATTTATAGAAATATGTTTGAGTTTAAATGTAAGAATATATAGCCAGGTGTGGTGGCACACACCTCTAATCCCAGCAACTCAGGAGGCTGAGCCAGGAGGATCACAAGTTTGAGGCCAGAGGCAGCCTGCACAACTTAGCAAGACCCTGTCTCAAAAAAAAAAAATTGCTTAGAGTGTCACTTAGTGGTAGAGTGTTTGCAAAGTATGTGCTAAGCTCTGGTTTCAACCCCCAAACAAACCCCCAAACCCTCCCCACACACAAAAAAAAAAAAAGGAGAAAGGAAAAAAGAAAAAAGAATATAAAGGTATAATGTTAAGTTGGGAGAATATCATGCAGTAGCTTGAAATCTGAGTAGAAATTTCTATCATTCATTCACTTGACAAATACATATTGAGTACTGATGATGTATCTGGCATGCCATTAGCCACTGGTTATACAAGACATTCTATATAGACATGGTAACAGCCGTGATTGAGCTGGAGAAGAGAAATAAGAATGAATAAGGGTGAAGTAATAGAGAATAAAATGGGAGAGATCAACTCAAATAGACCATAGTGGTAGTAAGGGTTGGGTAGGAGGAGGTCTCTGCAAAGGCCCTGAGGCATGAAAGCTTGGGGTGTCAAGTGAACTATCAAAAGAACAGTGTGGTTAGAGAAAGTAGGAAGTGAAGCTAAAGTATCCAAACTGGGCCTCATAGGCCATGTTAAGAGAGAAGAATAAGTTAGATTTTATATATTTTTAAAAATGAAAACATATAGTTTCACTTGTTAAAAGTGAGACTAACACAAGAATGTTTTTTCTGTAAAAACCTTTGATGTAACTTTTATGGGACATAGTTTCTCATCTATTTATCTTTGAAATATCCAAAAGAAAGGTGGTGATTGTGTAATAAGACTCACACTTTTGTGAATCAGTACATAATAATGCTACTAAAGTAAGGCATTTAAGAGAGAAGATAATTTTACTCTTTTCAACTTAGAACTAAAAAGTTGTTGTTGTTGTTGTTGTTGTTGTTGTTGTTGTTAGGTGCCATCGAGTTTGGCAGTCCATGGTATATTCAATAGACGTCTCCAGCACCACAATTCAAAAGCATCAATTCTTTTTCTGTCTCTCTTGTTCAATGTCCAGCTTTCACAACCCTATGATGCCACTGAAAATACCATGGCATGAGTCAGACGCACCTTCGACTTCAATGTGACATCTTTGCTTTTCAATACTCTAAAGAGATCTTTTGCCACAGCTTTTCCTACAGCAATGCGTCTTTTGATTTCTTGACTGCTGCTTCCACGGGTGTTGATTATAGAGCCAAGCAAAGCAAAATCTTGGACAACCTCAATCTTTTCTCCATTTATTGTGAAGTTGTGTGCTGACCCAGTCTTAAGGATTTTTGTTTTGTTGATGTTTAGTTGTAACCCATATTGAAGGCTATGATCTTTGATCGTCATCAGTAAATGTTTTAAATCCTCTTCATTTTCAGCAAGCAAAGTGGTGTCATCTGCATAATGCAGGTTGTTAATGAGTATTTCTCCAATCTTGATGCCACGTTCTTCCTCATAAAGTCCAGCTTCTCGGATTATTTGCTCAGCATATAAATTGAAGAGATAGGGTGAAAGTATACAGCCCTGACACACACCTTTCTCAACTTTAAACCATTCAGTGTTTCCTTGTTCTATTTGAACAACTGCCTCCTGGTTCATGTACAGATTTCTCATGAGCACAATTAGGTGTTCTGGTATTCCCATTTTCTGAAGTGTTATTCATAATTTGTTATGATCCACACAATCAAATGCTT
>VMDO01019324.1:0-39897 GCA_007922755.1 Pedetes capensis | reverse complement strand
TCTCTCTGAATACCAGGAGAGAGGATAGCGTGTTCCGTCTGTTGTAGGTAAGCTCGTTAATTCGGACACTGAAATCAAGGGCGCCCAAGAACCGCCGCCGCGCTTGGCTGCTTGCGTCACCTGTTGAGTGAAAGGGTAATAATTATCGAGGAGGCTGTGTCTCCGCCGTCGTCTAAGGCTGAAAGTGGTTGGGGATGAGTTAGAGCGGGAAGGTGCTGTGTTGGTGCCCGGTGCTAGTAGGCCTTTGAGGGGCAGAGGACTTGTGTATGGAGGGAAGTCAGAAATAAAGAAAGTGGTCTCAAAGTCAGAAATGAGGAATTAGGGGAATTCAAATATACAGATATCTTGGAATTCCAAAGGACCGAGCTACAATCTCAAGGGTGGCTCTCTAGTTTAGTATTCACAAGGCCCTAGGTTCGATCTGTAGGGCTGTAAGAAAATAGAGGTTTTAGAGGTGTTTTTTTATTTTTTTATTTTTATTTTTATTTTTATTTATTTATTTTTTTTTGAGGTTGAACCCAGGGTCTCGCCCATACTTTACAAGGGCTCATATCATAAAACTGCATCCTCAGTTTTTTTTTTTTTTAAATCTTGAGACAAGGGCTACTAATATGCATGCTTCTTCTGGATTCGAGCCTGTGATCCTCCTGCCTCTGCCTCCCGAGTCTCTGGGATTTTAGGCGTGGGTTGCTGTGCCTGGCCAAAGGATTTATTGGTCTTGGACTTCCACCTTCCAGAAATGTGGGAAAATACATTTCTGTTGTTTAAGCCTCCTAGTCGGGTATTCATTTGTTGTTAAACGTTATTTGAGACAGGGTCTTAGAATGTAGTTCAGGCTGGCCTGAAACTTCCAATATTACTGACTCAACCTCCTTCGTGATGGAATTACAGGTGTTACCGTCAAGCCCCTCAGTGCGTGGTGTTTTGTTATTGTAGCTATGCCTATCATAGCTGTGCCTATCATAGTCTAATTAACTTTTTCAGTGAGCAAGCCTGCAATAATACCATCGTGGTGTCCAGTCCCATCAGGGGTCAGAAGCTAAGCAGGGTCAGCCCTGGTTAGTACTTGGTTGGGAGACTGCCTGGCAACACCACGTGCTTGGGAGAAAGACCCAGCAACCCACTCCCACAAAACAATCAGCCATTGAAAACCCTATGGACAGCCAGAAAAGCACTAACAATACTGTTTTACCTGGGGTACTTAGGGTCGCTATGAATCGGACACTGACTCCATAGGACCTAAAAACAAGTGAGCAAGAGATTTTATTTTTTTTCTGACCTTTCTGGTGACAAGAATGGGATTGTGCTGGAGACAGGTCCTGTTTTAAATAGACCAACTAAAAGTACTGTGACCACACAACAGGGAGAGACCTTGAGGTACAAAAATGTCTCACTTGTAGCTCTCATCTCATTTGGAGAACAAGGTAGAAGAACCTCTTTCTCCAATATCAAGATATTAAGTAAGCATGAGTAATAAAGGTTCTAAAATTCCCTTTAGGGTAATAGCTTTGGGGGTAGAAAAATGCAGAAAGCTAGAACTATTCCCTGCAAGTCATTCTCTTAAACGGGTAATATATGTCTTATGTTTGGAATGGGCATATATATGAGAAGAAAGACTTGCAGTGGCAGTGGCCTGAGTTCCTCTAATTTGTGCAAGGTAATGTACTTGGGATTCTTAGATGGGCTTCATCTCAAGTGAATGGATTCTTTTTTTTTTTTTTTTTATTGTTGTTAGGTGCCGTCGAGTTGGTATCCAACTCATAGCGACCCTCATAGGGTTTTCAATGGCTGTTTCGGGATTGTCTTGGGAGTGGATTGCCAGGCCCTTCTCCCATTTTTGCAGTGCTGGGAATTGAACTCGGGACCTCAGAGACTGCAGCACAGTGCTCTGCCAACTGAGCTAAATCCCAGCCCTTTTTTTTTTTTTTTTGAAATTTTTAATGTACATCATAATGTGATTCATTTTGACATGCTTTTCGTTGTGACAATTTTCATATATGCAATTTGATAAGCATTATTCATATAGGTTACCCCTTACCCTCCCCTATGCTTCCCCCCATCCCCCCTTCTCATCTAAGTTTCCCATCCAAGTGTTCTCTATCTTTTACTTAGTAGTATCTTTCTATATGTCCTTGAGTTCCAGTTCTGTTTAAGATAGAAACTTTTCCTGTAGTGGTTTTTGTTTTTATCTTGTTAGAACAATTACATGCGATTTCTAGTCCATTTATATTGACATCATTCTTATCTCCCCCCCCTTTTATTATGATCCGACCTTTGAATAGGATTTTTCCTTCTTGTAATTTTGAATCAGCTCCCTCATATGAGTGAGAGTATGTGTTGTTTCTCTTTCTGAGCTCGTGTTTGTCCACTTAAAATAATTTTCTCTAATTCCATCCATTTTGCTGAGAATGACCTTATTTCATTTTTCTTGATTGCTGAATAGTATTAATGGATTCTTGATATATACAGGATGAATGTCATTCTAATAGGAAAGTTAAAAATGATCTTGGCTAGACAAGGAGTAATTGGGGAAAGTGGAAGAGATGAGAGAATGAAAGGTAATTTCTCTTTCACAGGATCCTCTTTTCTCTGCTGCCCTTGTTCCCTCTGACTCCAGCATCTCTTTATCCTTTCTACCTCAAATCAAATCTTGGGAAGTAAGGAAAGGGGATGAGGGACAATTACTTTAGTCAGTAACAAACTACCTGATGTCTTTGAGGACATAGGTTTGTGAGCCTCCAACCCTAGCAGAGTCTACTTCATCTTAGTTCAGATACCACCTCCAAGAGATAGCATGTTCTTGCACACATTCTTTCTCCCTCCCTCCCCCCAACACATACTCTGTAGCTAGGAAAGCAGACATGTTCAAAAGATATCAGGAAATAATGGGGAATTTAAAAGATTTTGTCCCCCCTGTAATCCCAGTGGCTTGGGAGGCAGAGGCAGGAGGATCGCAAATTCGAGACCAGAGGCAGCCTGCGTAATTTAGTGAGACCCTGTCTCAAAAAGTAAAAAGTGGGCTGAGGGTGCAGCTCAGTGGTACAGCACTTGCACAGCATGCAAGCATGAGGCCCTGGGTTCAACCCCCAGTACCGCAAAAAAAAAAAAAATTTTTTTTTTGTCCTTTGTAAAGGCAACATAATGGAGACTAATTGTGCTAATTACTTAGAAAAAGGCAAACAAAGCTGGGTGTGGTGGCACATGTCTGTAATCCTGGCACTTAGGAGGGAGAGGCAAGAGTAAGATCCTATGATAAAAAAAAGAGGGGGCTGATAAATATCAACATGGGAAAAGAAACTTGTAGGGCATTGTGCCTTGGGGGTGTCAGGGACAAAGGCAAGATGGCACCGAATGGAACTGCTTAAGGCGGATACCTAAGTTGTTTTAAAAAACGTTACAATTGGCTACTGCTGCTTCGATGGTGAGAAAACTTACTGCCCTCACTGCGTGCTTGGAGTGACCTCTTTGCTGATTGCCCCAGACAGAATGATGGACTGTTACTCCCTTTTCACTGACTATAAACTATAAAGTTAGTTCTTTGTTCCTTCCCTTCCCCCTCCACTGGAGACTGCTGTATGTTTGTTGCACCTCCATGCACTGACTCTTCTCCAGGTGTCGAGGTCCAGTCACAGACAACCGACCCGACAAAACTCAAGTGTCATGATTCTATATTTTTCTTGTCTCAGTGCAAGCAGAAGCAGTCCTTTTCTGTTTGGACCAGGAAAACTGTTGTCATTGAGAGCTACTCAGCCCCCAGCTCATCCCCTTCCTGCCATGTCCTTTTCTCAATCTAACATTGTCACTGGAAGCTTTTTTCCTGTGCTCTGGTAAGGCCTGCAGAATTTGCAGAAGTTTTCCAGTGTGTTTTAAGTTAACAGCTCCGTGTTTGGGGATGTGTACTGGCTACTGGCTGGAATGGTACATAAATTCCAGGGACAGGGAAATCAGGAGAGTCCAGAAAGTCAAACCACTGTGGTGTGGCATATGCCTGTAATCTCAGCAGTTAAGGAGGTGGAGGTAGGAGGATTGCAGGTTTGAGGCCAGAGGCAGTCTGTGTAATTTAGTGAGACCTTGTCCCAATTTAAAATATAAAAAAGTGGGATGGGCTTTGAGTGTGGCTCAGTGGCAGAGCCCAAGGCCTTGGGTTCAGCCACCCAGTACCTCTCTCTCTCTCTCTCTCTCTCTCTCTCACACACACACACACACACACACACACACACACGTCTCAGACTGGCAGAATTTTGGAGATGGGAACTGGTGAGCTAACAATATGTGTAAGTTTTTCCTCAGCTCAAAATAGCCTTGCCTTTTCTGATAGGTAGAGGTGCAAATTCCTCAGCAATTTCTCAGTTTTCAACTGGTCACAGATCAATATAGGATGTTGATTTTTCAGGTCATCTTTTTACTTGTTAGTTTTCCTCCATGTTTCCCATACATATAGGTCCTGTGAGTAAGGAACATGTGCTTTTACTCTTCCTGCCAGGGGGAGACCTGTTGTGTAAACTAAGGTGTATCATCTTATGTACTCTGCACAGTGTATTTGGGAAAATACTTTGAGAAAAGGGCACCTATCTGGAAATTTTATGCTTTCAGAAAGAAAAAGGGTGTGGCAGAGAGTTGAGTTTCACATTGGACTGCAAAAGCACTCCAAATGGAAACCAATTGGTGAATAATGTTGGACTTTGGGGAATAATAATACTATTTCAAAAAATTGTTGTTGTTGTGTGTCATACAGCTGGTGTCTGACTCATAGCGACCTTAAGTACACCAGGCAAAACAGTATTGTTAGTGCTTCTCTGGCTGTCCATAGGGTTTTCAATGGCTGATTGTTTTTTTGGCGGGAGTGGGTTGCAGGGTCCTTCTCCCAGGCCTATAGCACCTGGTGTTCCCAGGGAGTCTCCCCATCCAAGTATTAACTAGCGCCAAGCCTGCTTAGCTTCTGAGATCTGATGGTATTGCATGCCACAGTGGTACTGCTGCAGGCATTTCAAAAATAGTAGATTACCAAAAGGATAAACCATGGTCAGATGTAAAACTATATGCTTTGTTGAGAATTAAATTTGAAGGAATAAAATTGGTTATATAGTTGACTGTGGTGGTGTATGCCCTATAGTCCCAGCACTCACTAGGCAGGAGCAGAAGGATCACAAGTTCCAGGCCAGCTGGAGGGGGTTTGGGTGGGGGCTATGTAGCAAGACCCTATTTAAAAAAGTAAATATATTTTTAAAATTATATCCTCTATGTTGGTGGGGTACAGAATAAAACGTTTGCTATTTCTATTATGTACCTATTACATTGTGTTTGGTTACACTTTCAACTTACATATTTCACAGAACCTTTTGATTAATTGGTGTTGTTGTTAGGTGCTGTTGAGTCGGTATCCGACTCATAGCGACCCTGTATACAACAGGTGAAACACTATGTTGTCAGTGCTTCTCTGCTGTTCATAGGGTTTTCAATGGCAGATTGATTTTTTTGGAGGGGGTTGCCAGGTCCTTCTCCCAAGCCTACAGTATCTGGTGTTCCCTGGCGGTCTCCCATCCAGGTACTAACCAGGCCCGACCCTGCTTAGCTTCCGAGATCTGACAGGATCGGATGCCACAGGGCTATGGCTGCAGGCATTTTGATTAATATATAGTAAAAAAATTGTATGCATTTATGGGTTATATTCTTTTTCCCCCATGTATTTGTATTGTTGCATCATTTATTTTGAGATTATCCTTCCCTTCTTTATCCCTCTACATTATTTCCCCTCCCCTGTCCCCTTCCTCAACCTCCACTCCCCCCACTGGTAGATCCCTCTCCCCTCTACTTATTGCTTTCATTTTTCCTTCTTAGATAAACCTGATTGATCATTTTATACACACACACACACACACACACACACACACACACACACACGTGTATAATTTATTTTTTTCTTCCTTTTAAGTTAGATTTAGCTCCCACATATGAGTAAGAACATCTCGTGTTTGTTCTTTTTGGGCCTGGGTTTGTTCACTTAGGATATTCTCCAGCTCCATCTATCTATCTGTCTAGATCTAGATCTAGATCTAGATCTATCTATCTGTATATATCTATACACACACACACACACACACACACACATATATACACATATACATATATGTGTATATATATAGTTATAAAATAATTGGAAAAACAGGAGACAATTTTGAAAGGCCACTCATTCTGTAAAGAATTAAATTTGATGATTGATTACTATGTATACAGGATCTTATTGAAGTAAATAAATGTGGTGTTCTATTAAGTAGTGTAGTTCCTAGTCTGCAATTATCATTATTTTAATTCTGTTGTCTGCAAGCTTTTTTCTGTAGTAGATGTGTTGCTTGTTTTCCTGTCTTAGTGGATGAATCTAAATTCTTATCTGCTTTTTATTTATGGTAAATTTCTTCAAGTCTCTTACTTTTTTCCTATTTTTTTAAAGTGAATAAATTTTTTATGTAAGGAATAATTATACATTTTGATTCCTTCACTGCCCATCATGGTCCTTAGTTCCTCTGAACATGAAGTTCAAGATTTCTCTTCAACCCCCTTTAAAAAGAACTGATGCTTAAAACCAGTTGTCCTATCAGTCATGCCACAATTCATTTTGTCTTATCTCCACTTGAATTATGGGCATACTGATGACAACTTCAAAGATCCCCACCTGAGCCGGGTGTGGTGACGCCTGTAATCCCAGCGGCTTGGGAGGTGGAGGCAGGAGGATCGCAAGTTTGAGGCCAGAGGCAGTCTGCATAATTTAGCAAGACCCTGTCTTAAAAAGTAAAAAAATGGGCTGGAGGGTGCAGCTCAGTGGTCTAGCACTTGCAGAGCATGCAAGCGTGAGGCCCTGGGTTCAATACCTAGTACTGCCAAAAAAAAAAAAATAAATAAAAATAATAATAATAAATAAATAAAAATTAAAAAAATTAAAAAAAAATCCTCCTCTGAGATCTTTGAGATCCAGTTTCTTCAAACAATTTACTTCAGGATCATTTTTAGAGTAGATGGATCTGCCTGGTTCTCAGTTGCTCATACCTACTTTTAGAAAAATAAAAGCATTACTTATTATTTAGGACTACCTCAACCTGAACCAATATGAGAAACTGTATATATCATATCAATAGAACTACCAGGTTTAACATGCACAAAGCAAAGAAACCAACGATGCCAGATACTGAATTTCTATTGCACTGTCCTTTGAACATGCCAGCAGGAACAAACTACTGAATGCAGATACCATTTTTCATGTTATTTATAGGAAAACTTAGAGAAACTTGTCCCATCAGGACCTACAGTTACTCAGTACGTAAATGGTTCGCTGGTAGCCTCTGGGGAAAAAAAAGCAGTGTAGAACTGATATTTCTGCTTTGTTACAATTCATTCCTTCACAGAGACATAAGACCTCTAGTCATTTTGTTCCCCACATGCCTGTCAACTTGCTGGGGGACTTGTGTGTTGTAATGTTGAAAGCTATGCCATTTAAGTTATTTCAGATACCCAGCAAGGACACCCATGGTGGACAGGTTTCAGTTGAGTTTCCAGACTAAAAAGAGGGAGGACCTGGCAGTCTACTCCTAATACAATTAGCAACTGAAAGCCCTATATGAACAGCAGACACTACGCTGGAAAAGAAGCCTCCAGGATGGAAGATACTCATTCAAGAAAGTATTAGGGAAAACTTATTTTTTCATAGGAATGTCACAATACATCTTAGCTGCTTCTTAAATTGTGGGGATCTTGAAAAACGCTCTTGCTTCTGATATCTCAGCCCAAAAACTAACACAAAGCAACGTTTCCCCTACTACTACCCCTTGTAGTCTACAGACTACTTGTTAGGTGCTGCGAGTCGGTATCCGACTCATAGCGACCCTGGTTTTCAATAGCTGACTGTTTCCGGATTGCCTTGGGAGTGGATTGCCAGGCCCTTCTGCCATTTTTGCAGTGCTGGGAATTAAACTCTGGACCTCAGAGACTGCAGCACAGTATTCTACCAACTGAGCTAAATCCCAGCCCACACACTATTTAGAGTATCAAAAACACATGTCTATTTGTTAAAACACTGAGCAAATCAGGGGAGAGCACAAACGCAGTCCCCCACTACCGCAGATCATACAGTCGAGTTACCTACATTTGAGGAAATCACAGGAGTCAGCACATCTGGAGTACAATGGATAAGTCTCGCCCTGGGAAAACCATCTTCATGATCATGGTATCTCCCCTGCCAGGTAAGTATGAATTGCTGTAGCTGCAAAGACATGCACCCTCTCATGTGCCTCACTTTAAAGTCACGGTCTTCTACGTCACGCAGCTTTAGGACCTTCAGACCCCTCCTTGATCTATCCTTGCTTCTCAGAAAAATACCTGAGCACAATTAGATATTATTTATGCGGGACATGGAGGCCAGAAATGAGAGACCAGCAGCCTCTGTGTGGTCACTCATCTACATGTTGTTGTTGTTGTTAGGTGCCGTCGAGTCGAGTCCGACTCATAGCGACCCTATGTACAGCAGATCGAAACACTTGCCCATTCTGTGCCAGGCAAACCATCTTATTTATGTTTAAGCCCATTGTTGCAGACACTGTGTTAATCCATCTGGTGGAGGGTTTTCCTCTTTTCTGTTGACCTGCCACTCTTCCAAACATGATGTTCTTCTCCAGGGATTGTTCTCTCCTGACTACATGTCCGAAATATGTAAGACGCAGTTTGGCCATTTTTGCTTCCAAGGAGCACTCTGGTTGTACCTCTTCTAGGACAGATCTGTTGATTCTTTTGGCAGTCCATGGTATATTCAATAGACATCTCCAGCACCACAATTCAAAAGCATCAATTCTTTTTCTGTCTCTCTTGTTCAATGTCCAGCTTTCACAACCATATGATGTGACTGAAAATACCATGGCATGAGTCAGACGCACCTTTGTCTTCAATGTGACATCTTTGCTTCCTTTCTGGTGACGTCCCCAGAGAGCCTGTTGTGCGGCTCCCCGACGCTCCGCCTACTAAGGCGTCCAGACTGGTGGGTTGGTGTCTCTGGGTGGGGAGCCGGGAAAGCGCCAGTCGGGTCTGGGACCAGAAGGAGAGAGCCGGGAAGACTGGACCTTGTGGCCCACTGGCCAGCCTTTGAAGGACCCAACCCAGAGGCAAGTACCGGCTTGGGTTTGGGCTCGCCTTCCTTTCAGCATAAAGGAAGTTCAGCCTATTTTCCTCTCACCAGCAGAACAGAACTTATCCTCATAGAACACAATAATAAGAGATTCCCCCTTTTTCTTCCGTTAAACCGTGTTGTGGTGGTGTTCGGCGCCGTCCAGTTGGGTTTGACTCATAGCGCCCCTCATACTGTTTTTCAGTGGCTGATTGTTTCAGGATTATGTCGGGAATGGACTGCCACATCCTTCTCCCCTCCGTTAAACCTTAAGTGCTAAGATTTCCCCAACCAACTTAAAAGGATTTTTTTTTTCCTGTGACATCTTTCTGAGTAAGCCTGTCACATTTGCTTCAACATACATTTGTAGAATACACTGCTAAATTCTATAGACAATCCACAGTCTGACATTCTTTTTAATCTGTTCAACCTTCATTTTTTATTTAGTAACATGCAATTTCTTTAGATAGTAAACTGAAAACTTTTGTTGTCTTTACTCTTCCTGGATTCCCTTCTTGAATCTGAGCTGGCCTTGATGGCTACCTCCATGAATAAAATGTGACATATGTGATGTCCAGGAACTTCTGAGGCTAGGTCAAAGGAAGCCTTGCAACTTCCATCTGCTAGGGGATGCTAGCCAGGAAGAAAGGGAATAAAGGGGCCTCTGCAGCCATCTGCTACCCAGGAATCTTCTGAGACACGAATATGAATGTGAGCATTCTCTGAGACAAATGGTTTGATCTGGTGGTCCGTACTTCCCTGATCGATAACATCCTTACGAATAGTAGGATTGCTAGTAGATAGTATATTCTAACAAATGTTCTGGTCTGTAGCCAGTAAGACACTTCACATATAAGGACAACAGACGCTTCCATGTCTGGGCTAGAAATGGAGGATTCTCATTTGAAGCAGGCCACTTCTGCGATAAAAAAACAACCACCATCACCCTATTTTACAGCCTCTGAAGGCCAGGCTAAACCAAAGAATGAGAGAAACCTGACACACCTGTTACCGCGGTCCAGCTGGGTGAAGGGGAGAGCCGAGGATAAAGGAGACGAAGAGGCCAAGACTGATGGTCTTGAGCAAAACTTTATTCTCTATACTCCTGCTTATATAGTAACTCAAGGAGATACTAAAAATAGCTCACAAAGGTAACTGCAGTGCAATGGACTTTGTAACAGTCATAAGGTTAACAATCAACTTAGTTAGCATTCCAGTAACAGATTAATCCTAAAGAGACAATGAGGGAACAAGAGCCTCTGATGTGCTGTTTCCTCATTCCACAGGTAGCAGAGCTTCCTGCTGTGGTCATGTTTGTCATGTAGCCATTTATGCAGGCATTGCCTTTTAACTTATGTTGGGCCTATGGCTCCCGGCAACCTGTAAAGATTAAAAAGAGGGAAGGATTATCTATCCCCTTAATGAGATGTTGTTGTTGTTGTTAGGTGCCGTGGAGTTGGTGTCCAACTCATAGTGACCCTATGTACAAAAGGCAAAACACCATTGTCAGTGCTTCTCTGCTATTCATAGTGTTTTCAATGACGGATTGATTTTTGGGAGTGGGTTACCAGGTCCTTTTCCCAAGCCTACAGCACCTGGTGTTCCCAGGCCGTCTCCCATCCAGGCCCGACCCTGCTTAGCTTCCGAGATCTGATGGGATCAGATGCCACAGTGGTAAAGTTGCAGGGATCTTAATGAGATATGGACTGAAAACCCCCAAAAGTCCCACCCCTTAAAAGCAGGGTCCAAATGCCTGTAGATGTCCAGAGCAGTATCTACAGTGTTCATGGTGTCTGCACTTCTCAGCACGTGTCCAGAGCAGTTATCTGCAGTTGTAGTTATTTGCAGATGTTTAGAGTTGCCTGCAACTTCATTGCTGGGCCTGCAAGCTTCCTGGCCTCTGACTGGGAAGTGTAAATGCGACCATTCCCAGACCTTCACTGCTGGACCTGCCCACTGCTGGATCTGCCTATTTTCTGATTTCTATCTCAGAAGGCATAATTTTCTCTTTTCCATTATCTTTCCATCTCCCTTCATCCCTCACTGACCTAAATCCTCAGCCTTGTCCTGGCACTCAGGGCACTCTCCTCTTCTCTAACTATCCTCAAGTTTCTTTTTGGGTCTGTTTTTACATCTGAGATTTTGCTGCCAGCTCTCTAATAATACCTGGATCCTCCCCTGGTAACAAATCTACTGAGTCTCTGGGAAAGTTTTAAAGATTTGAGCTGCCATGTAAGAAGGCTGACTGCTCTGAGGCTGCCGTGGTTGTCAAGAAACTTAACACCTTGTGGAGAGAGATGCTTCCAAAGATTTTATGTCCCCAGCTAAGACTCCACACATCTAGGAACAGAGTAATCACTGCTAAAATTACAGATTTATGATCATAATAAATGATCATTGTTGTTTCAAAGCCTTTAAATTTTACAGATGGTGTTTTTGTGCAATAGAGAGATGGAACAGGGAGACGAACAGTAAGAAAAAAAGCAGTATGAAGTAAAAGAGGAAAAATGGAGTAAGAGATCGAGAGAATGGGTTAGACCAGATTGGGGTTAAGGGCTTAAAATTTGAGACAAGGGGTCGAGAAGACTCCTTGCTTCTCTATATGTGTTTGCTTTATACTTTTGTTTCTCTTTGCTTGTCCATCAACAACACGTAGAACCTCAAGCAGCTGCCCCACAAATGGCAGTCTCATCCCCAGAATGTACTGTCCTGTTAAAAGTATTACAACCACTGCCAGTTCCTAATATACTCTTGTTTCTTTTTAAGTTCATAGGAACAAGAATGGAATTGGAGCCAAGTGCCATGGTGTATGCTGGTAATCTCAGTGACTCTGGAGGCTGAGGCAGGAAGATGGAGTTCAAGGCCAGAGGCAGCCTGCTCAATTTAGGTAGAACCTTTCTCAAAATAAAAAATAAAAAAGGGGCTGGGAGTGCAGCTTAATTGTAGAGTGTTTGCCTAGTATGCACAAGGCCCTGGCCATGGGTTCAACCCTCCAGTACTGCAAAAAAATAAAAAAAACAATAAACTCAACCCAAACCAAACCCAAACCAAACCACAGGCCAAGATTCCAAGTTATAAATAGGTTCCCAACAGGATATCTTCAGTGATTTCCTTCCTGCCCATTGGGAAGGGTCATGGCTGACACCACTATGACAAAAGATAGGTTAACAAGAAAAAAGCTTATCACATGTATGTAATCATAGTTTTACATCAGAGGAGAGTGGAATTGGATGAGGGATGAGTAAGAGTTGGGACTGAGAAGGGAGCAAGAAAAGGCAACTTTTGGTACACATTGGGGCAGAATAGTGTGAAGGGGAGGAAGAGACACATGCAGAGAAAGGAAGGCAGAAGGGCTTCAAGTAAGGAGGTTGGAGGTGCTGGTGTCTGGGGACATTACACCGCAGGATACGCTTCCTCAGCATCTAGATTTTTTCTTCGTAGGCTTGTTCATCTCAGAGACTACCACTGAGCGCCTGTGCAGACCCTCCTAGCGAGGGGCGGTGGGGAGAGGAGGGAGAGGAGACAGGCGGGGCTTCATCTCCATTCCCGGCCCTTTGTGTTTCTATGAACATGAAAACAGCTACCTTTTGGGTTGAGTTGGTTTTGGTTTTGGTTTTTTTTTTTTTTTTTTTTTTTTTTTTAAATAAGGTCTCTCTACTTAGCACAGGGGGCTGGGATTTGGCTCAGTTGGTAGAGCGCTGCGCTGCAGTCTCTGAGGTCCCGAGTTCAATTCCCAGCACCGCGAAAGTGGGAGAAGGGCCTGGCAGTCCACTCCCAAGGCAATCCCTAAACAGTCAGCCATTGAAAACCCTATGAGGGTCGCTATGAGTCGGATACCGACTCGACGGCACCTAACAACAACAACATGTAGCACAGGACTTTATTTTCAGCAGTAAGGTTGCTGTTGAGTTGGGCGTGGTGGTGCCTACCTGTAATCCCAGCATTTGGTGTGTTGAGACAGGAGTGTGAGTTCAGGGTCCCCCTGGGGTACCTGTTGTTAGGTGCCGTCCGGTCGGTCTCCGATTCGTAGCGACCCTACGCACAACAGAGGAAACATTATTGTCGTGCTTCTCTGCAATTCATAAGGTTTTCAGTGGCGGATTGACTTTTGGGAGTGCGTTGCCGGGTCTGTCTCCCAAGCCTACAGCATGTGGTGTTCCCAGGCGGTCTCCCATCCAAGTACTAACCAGGCCCGACCCACCTTAGCTTGTGAGATGTGATGGGATCAGACGCCACAGTGGTACGGCTGCAGGCTGGCCTACACAGTAAGACTTTATGTCAAAAAAACCAAAACCAAAACCAACTCAACCCCAAAGGTAACTGTTTTCATGTTCTTAAAAACGCAAAGGGCGGGGAATGGGGATGGAGCCCCGCCCCCTCTTCTCCCCTCTCCCCCGCCCCTCGCTAGGAGGGTCTGCGCAGGCGCGCAGGAAGGACTTGGAAGTACGGACGGAAGTGGAGGGAAGCTTTTACAGAAGGTACCTGCGGAATAAACAAGAGGGTGGACTGTCAGTGGCCGTTGTAGGTGTCGGAGGCCGCCATGAGCCGGCTCCAGGATGACTACGATCCCTACACGGTTGAAGAGCCTAGCGACGAGGAGCCAGCTTTAAGCAGGTGGGCCCCAGCCCCACTCTGGCCCCCCAAGGCTTCGGGCTGAGGCCGGGCCTGTGGCCGCCTCCACTCCCTGCGCCTGTGGAGCCTGTGGGGATCCTCGGCCAGGGGTTCGCGTGCCTCTCGCGCCCCGCTGCCGCCTGTGGGAGGCCGCGGTGGCGGGGCGGTTCCTGATGGGGTTGTGCAGTCCCTGGGGTGGCAGGACTGACACCAGCGCGGGAAAGAGAGAAATTGTGAATCACAGGGGGCTACGCGTAAATCTTCAAAGGCTGTGACATCGAATCCTGCCTGCAGTTTACTGGCATTGTGACCAAGTGCAAATCACTTATTCTCGGCTTCTCATCTATAAAGTGTAAATGTAGTAAGTGTGGAAATATAGTATAAGCTTGTTGTGAGGGGCACTGCACTTTATGTGTTCATCTTGGAGACTAAACTGTCATAAAAGGGATTTTTTTCTCTTATTTTTATTTAATAAGAGAATATTAAAGAAGTGATTTTTTTTTTTTACCATGATACGCTACAGAGGTAAATTATAAGATCCTTGTCTGCGATAGGCTTACCTTATAATAGTGGAAGTAAGATACGTATCTTAGAAGAGTGTTGTAAAAAATGATAACCTGAGATAGGCATAGATGAAGTTCTTTTTTAAAAAACAATTTTATTTTATTTTATTCTGTTTTATTCTTGCGGTACTGGGAGGCTAAACCTAAGGCCTTGCACATACTTTGCAAGTGCTCTATCACTGAGCTACCCCCAGCCCCCCCCTTTTTTAATTTTGAGACAGAGTCTTGCTAAATTATGCAGGCTGCTTCTGCCCTCAAACTCAGAATCCTCCTGCCCCTTCTCCCAAGGCACTGAGATTACACGTGTGTGTCACTGTGTCTGGCTCACAGATGTTCTGTGGGAATTTCCAGAAGAGAGGATTTAGCTTACCTGGGGGAAGCTTGCAGTGCTATTATATACATGTAAAACACATTAAAAAGTATTTTTGTGGTGTTGAGCCTTGTGCGTGCTAAGCCACGTCCACAGCCCCAAACTTGCAGTTGTTTTGCCAAGACATTTCCAGCCAATTTTAGCCATATATATATATATATATATATATATATATACACACACATGGCTGTCAGCAGGTCCTATTCATAATGAACTTTGGACATTAATTCTGTCCGATGAAACTTTCTGTGAAGCTGTCCTTCATTCACAGTGTTTCCTCATTCTGAAAGAGGGTTATAGGCATAGAAAATCAGACTGTGAAAATTTCTATTTTGAGAAGCATGGAATGGTGATGAGTTGGAGACCAGCCTGGTCTGCATGGCAGTTTTCCAGGCCAGCCTAGGCCACACTGTGAGACATTGTCTAAAACAAAACCAATCAAAACCAGAAAACAAACAAAAATCTGTTATGAGAAATGAAGATGGATACCAGGATTCCCTGTGATAGGCTTTGATTGAAATAGGTTTGATTGAAATGTAGCAGTGTTTTCTGAATTTGAGTTATTCTGCTCCATATACACGTGTGTTATTGATTTAATTTTTAAGGTCAGTTTACATTTTTGTAGCTAAATTTTTTGTTGTTGTTTGACTTTTGGTTTTTGAAAGTGTCTTGTTATGTAACCCACGCCGGCCTGGAACTCACTAGCTCAGGCTGGCCTTGAACTCATAATCCTCTTGCCTCAGCCTCCCAAGTGCTGGGATCACAGAAGTGTGCCACTAGCCTGGCTTAAATTTCTTTTCTTTTCTTTTTTTCTTTCTTTTTTCTTTTTCTTGTATTCTTTAAACAAATATTTTTTAACTGACGAGTAAAACTGTCTGTTTATGGTATTGTTGTGGTTAGGTGCTATGGAGTTGGTTCCGACTCATAGTGACCCTCAGGGTTTTCAGTGGCTCAGATTTCTTTAAGGAAGCTTTTATTCTGTGACAGTTACCACTTATTAAAGTAACTGTAAAAATAAATACTGTGAAATCAAAGCAATGTTATTGGACAATATTGCCTGCTAACGGCTCTAACTTCAATCTTATTTTAAAAAGAGATCGGTCATAAAGGGATATGTGTCAGAATTTGATTTTATATTACTTATAAGCTAATTCTTTAGAGTCTGTTACTGTTTTATGGAAGCTGGCAGAAGATATGAGAGTTCTGAGGCAGAGGGAAAAGGCTACACAAAGCTTAGTGTTTTGTGTTTGTTGCTTTTGCTTCTCTGCCCTGCACACTAGGGGGCCTAGATGAGTGGTGCACCTGGAGTGTGTTGGCATTGTGGCTAAAGAACACTTGAGCCCAGAGAATCCGCCTCTTTCATGTTGTTGTTGTTGTTAGGTGCCATCGAGTTGGTATCCAACTCATAGCGACCCTCATAGGGTTTTCAATGGCTGACAGTTTTGGGATTGTCTTGGGAGTGGATTGCCAGGCCCTTCTCCCATTTTTGTGGTGCCGGGAATTGAACTTGGGACCTCAGAGACTGCAGGACAGTGCTCTACCAACTGAGATAAATCCCAACCCACAAAAAAGCCTGCTCTCTGTCCTGGAGGGAGACATTTATCTTGTTCCTCAAGGTTGCTCACTGCCAATACAATGCTGAGAAATGGCCTGGGTGAAGAGTGGTCAGAACCTTGCATTCTTGGCATACTGAAGAGCATGCAGGGTTCGTCATTAGTGGTGGTAATACAGGCAGAGTTAAGGGGACCTGTAAATATAGTGAGAAAGGGAGCATGATGCCAATTTGGATGCCAATTTACCTGTCAGATGGGGCATTTTCTGGGGGAGATTTTGGCTAAAGCCTCAGTCAGCAAAATTGACTGGAGTGAATTGCTTTTTTTCATTTAGAGCCTCAAAAGTATTGTTCTTTAAGAGAAAATAGGTAAAAGGAATATTCTGTCACTGTTCACTAGTCCATGAATAATTGAGTATTCTTTATGTGTATTTATTGAAAATATCTTAGACACTTATTTGTTTGTCTGTTGTTTTTGAGACAGAGTCTCACTCTGTAGCCTAGGCTAGCCTCAAATTCATGATCCTACTGCCTTAGCTTCCCAAGTGCTGGGATGTATCACCATGCCTGGCTCTGTCTTATGCTTTTAATTCATTTTGTTAACATTTCTTTCCTCCTCCTTTCTGGTTTAATTCTGTGAAAATGCTATTGATGGGGAAACCCAATTACAGAAGGCAAGGTAAATTGGCAGAAATTGCTCAGGATAATCCGGAATATAATTTAGCTTTCTGTCTTTTTATAGTTTACTGTAGAACTGTGCCTTTTAAATTATAATATTTAATTTCTGTCAGTTAACATTTTGTATGGGTATATTAGGTATATATTAATTATATACATTAAGTTTTATTTAAATATTCATGGTTTTAAAAAAACTCAGTTTCTGTGAAGTAAACTTTTTGTTGCTGATGGATTTATGAATTTGTGCAATGGTTTTTGGAAAGGCTGTGTAAGAAATCAGAAAAATATTTGTATCTAATTCTAGGCATTTGTCCCGAGGAAATCAATAGAAACAAAATTACATATACAGAAGTGTTCTTTGTAGTGTTTAACAGCAGACAATTTAAATTTTAAAATATATTTGGAAGTAGGCAGAATTAGTTGCTCTATTAAGAATTGTTGTGTGTAATATGGTTTATTGTTAGGTGCAGTCAAGTTGGGTCTGACTCATAAAGACCATATGTACAGCAGAACAAAGCACTCCCCAACACTGTGTGATGCACACTATCTTTTTATGTTTGAGCCCCTTGCTGCAGCCAATGTGTTTCTTCTCATTTTGAGTTGTGCCACATCACCAAAAGAAGGTCTCAGGGGCTTTGCTCCATTCCCATCATAAAGATTGACTCTACTTTGAGGAGGCACCTCTTCCCTAGTCGCCTTTTGAGTGCCTTACATCTTGGAGGGCTCGTTTCCTTGCACTATATTTGGCAGTGCTTCTCTGCTATTCATAGGGTTTTCAATAGTTAATTGTTTTGGGAGTGGGCTGCCAGGTCCTTCTCCCTAGTCTGTCTTATTCTAGGAGTTCAGCTGAAACCTGTCCTTCATGGGTGTCCCTGCTGGTATCTGAAATACTGGCAGCATAACTTTCAACATCACAGCAACACACACGCCCCCAAAGGATGATAAGCTGACAGACACATGGGGGATATAATATGTTAGGTGTGTCAAATGTAACTTTGTAAAGCTTAAAATTGCTGAACAGTGAGATGATGGGAGTTTTAAGTGATTATATTTATTTATTTTTTGTGGTGCTGTAGAGAAAACCTAGGGCCTTGAACATGCTAGGCAAGTGCTCTACTGCTGAGCCACATCCCTAGCTTTGACTTAAAAAAAAACAACAACTTTTTTTTTTAGGCATGGTCTCACTGTGTATCCAAGGTTGGCCTAGAACTTGCAGGGTAGCTCCGTTTGGCCTCAAACCCACAGTGATCCTCCTATCTCAGCTCCCAGGGGCTGTGATTACAGGTGGGTGCCACCAATCCTAACTTATTTAAATATTTTAATATTTGTGTTCCTTTTGATTTAAATGTATGCTAGCTCTGAAGATGAGGTGGATGTGCTTTTACATGGAACTCCCGACCAAAAACGAAAACTCATCAGAGAATGTCTTACTGGAGAAAGTGAATCATCTAGTGAAGATGAATTTGAAAAAGAAATGGAAGCTGAATTAAATTCCACCATAAAAACAATGGAAGATAAGTTATCTTCTCTGGGAACAGGTAAACTTTGGTTCAGTTTCTTATCTATTTTTGTAAGCCTCATAAGTATGGTTGGTCGGTAGGTGCCGTGGAGTTGGTATCCGACTCATAGTGACCCTCTGTACAACAGGGGAAACACTATTGTCAGTGCTTCTCTGCTGTTCATAGGGTTTTCAATGGCAGATTGATTTTTTTGGGGAGGGGATTGCCAGGTCCTTCTCCCAAGCCTACAGCACCTGGTGTTCCCAGGCGGTCTCCCATCCAGGTACTAACCAGGCGCGACCCTGCTTAGCTTCCGAGATCTGATGGGATCAGATTCCACAGGGCTACGGCTGCAGGCTCATAAGTATAGGATGCTCTTTTGTGCTCTTTTGTGTCTCTAGCACTTTCTGCAGATTCAACACTTAGTAAGTGAAAAAACAAATTTGTTTGGCAACATGAGCAAGAGTTTCCTTTTTTCTTTTTTTCCTCTTTTGTGGTACTGAGAGATTGATCCCACAGCCTCATGCATACTTTTGCAAGTGCCCCACCATTGAGTCGCACCCCAGCCTGATTTTTACTTTCTATCTTTAGACAAGTTCTAAGTTACGCAGACTGCCTCTGGCCTTGAGCCTGCAATCTTCCTGCGTCTATTCCCCAAATTGTTGTGATTACAGGCTTGACCCACCATGCCCAGCTTCCTATAGAGTTCTTATCCTCTTTCTACTAAGGTCCCTTAAAATAAGATACTCATTCCTTGTTCTGCACAGTATACTATATGGCTGAAATGTAGAGAGATATGTGCTGACAACCTGAAAATATGGCTTTTTTATTCAATTAGGTTTACAGGAAGGGAGAAAGAATAATTTTCTCATGATTTGGGACACTTTAATGAAGGAAGGGCAATTCCCTGTAATTGCATAGGAAATAGAAATCAAGTAGGTCACTGATATGAAAATATTTGATGCTCCAAATGAGATTGTGATTAAGTTTCCTTTGAGGTGATGGGAAAATATGTGGAGGTTTTTTCCTTGTGAGTTATGTATGGTTTAGTCTGTAAACTTCACTTCTGGTTTCAGTAGGGTCTTCCTCAGGAAATGAGAAAGTTGAAATAGCTCCAGCAAAGTACTATGATGATATATATTTTGATTCTGATTCTGAAGATGAAGATAATGAAGGTAAGTAACATACTTTGTTTAGCAATTATATTTTTGAGAAAGATATACTTAACAATTATTTAATACTATGATTTCCCTCTAAGTTTTCCCTTAAGAAATTGAAGGATGTTGATATGAAAAGAAAAGCAGGGTTGATTAATAAGAAAAGCTGAGGATGTAGCCATGAGTAGCTGGCACCATTGGTACTTTGTGGGTATCCCTGGGGAGAGGGAGAATGTGTACCTCCCCTGCTCAGGCTTCTACCCCCACTCTGCCTTTAGGTTCCTGAGAGTAGCACCATTTATTTTTCACCCCTGCAAATAGTTTCTGTATTTTTACTCCTATGGAATTTTTCCTAACTTCTTGTTGGAAATAAGTAATTTAGTTATAAGAGGAATTACATTGGAATACAAAAGTAATAAATTTGTATGTTAAAGTTTTATGTTTTTATATATTATGACTTAGATAGTGACCTGTTAAAGTGTATTTTAAAAGTCTAGTGTATGGTCATTTTTTTTTAATGTGCTGGCAACTAAACCTAGGGCCTTGTGAATGCTAGATAAGCACTCTACCACTGAGTTACATACACCTCCTGCCTCATAGTCTGTCTTTATTTATTTATTGAGATGGGGTCATGGTATGTTGCCCAGACTGGTCTGGAACTCATGGGATGGAATGATCCTCCTACCCAGCCTCCTAAGTGGCTAGGACTACAGGTGCATGCCACTGTGCCTGACTAGGTTTCTTTGTTTGTTTATTTAAAATATTTTTGTTCTGATTTTGTGGTCTGGTCTTTTTTTCTTTCTTTCTTCCTTTCTTTCTTTTCTTTCTTTCCTCCTCTCCACTCCTCTTCTCTCTCCTCTTCTCTCTCCTAGCCTCTCCTCTCCTCAGAAAGAAAAGAAGGCTGAACCCAGGATTTCATGCATACTTTTGGCAAGCATGCTACCACTGACCTGCACCTCAGCCCCATTTTTATTTTTTACTTTGAGACAGTGTCTTGCTAAGTTACGCAGGCTGCCTCTGACTTTGAACCTGTGATCTTTCTGGTTCTACTTCCCAAGTTACTGGGATCATAGGTGTGCGCCACCGCGTTCATCCTTATGGTATTTTCTGTATGGGAACTTGTGGAAGATTTATACATCAAAAATAGTTCCTATTCTTGGTTTGTTTTGAGTGGTCATTTTGAAAAAGGTTTAGTTAACAATTATTTGATATTAGGATTTCCCTCTAAGTTTTATCTTTTAAGAAATTGTAGAGTTTGGGCTGGGCTTGGTGGTGCATGCCTGTAATCTCAGTGACTTGGGAGGCAGAGGCAGAAGGAGCGTGACCTCAAGGCCAGAATCAGCCTGCATAATTTAGTAACACCCTGTCTCAAGATAAAATGTAAAAAATGGGCTGGGGTGCAGCCCAGTGGTAGAATGTTTGCAGAGCATGTGTAAGGCCTTGGGTTCAACCCCCTAGTACTGCCAAACAAACAAACAAACAGAACAAAAAAAAAAAAGAAAAGAAAAGAGAAAGAAATTGCGTGGTTTAAGATGGAGTTTTTGGTGAAGAAACAGTTTTTGTCTCCTCTGTCATATTTACTTTAGTGCCTTGTAAATTAGATGAGAACTTTTTTTAAAAAATGGCTTTAAAAATATAAGAATAATATAAGTAGGATATATCACATAGCTTGGGAAGTAGGGAATTCTTTATTTCATATTAAAGAAGTGTGAACCTTAGACTTGATATTTAGCCATATCCTTAACCTTTTAAAAATTAGCACAGGTGACCAAGAAAAAAAAGAAGAAACGCCATAGGATTCCAACAAATGATGAATTACTATATGATCCTGAAAGAGACAGTAGAGACCAGGCATGGGTTGATGCACAGAGAATGGGGTAAGAATTTAAATTTAATATTGAGAATCTTTAGGAAAAAAAGTCAAAAAATGATTGCCGCTATATTCATATTTTATTATATGCGTGTATGCTTTTATATATACACATCAACAAAAAAGTTTGAGTAAAAAACCTTTTGAACAGTTTATTTTGAAAATAACCAGCAAATTTCAGTCAGATAATTGATTTTAAAAACTATCATTGACTCCAACTGCTATAGTTAGTTTCTCCATCAAGAAACAAAACTTGCTGGGCGCCGTGGCGCACGCCTGTAATCCCAGCGGCTCGGGAGGTGGAGTTCAGGAGGATCGCAAGTTTGAGACCAGAGGAGGCAGTCTGCATAACTTAGCAAGACCCTGTCTCAAAAAGTAAAAAAAATGGGCTGAGGGTGTAGCTCAGTGATCCAGCACTTGCGGAGCGTGCAGGCATGAGGCCCTGGGTTCAACCCCCAGTACCACAAAAAAAAAAAACAAAAGAAACAAAAAAAAAGAAACAAAACTTGGCTTTTTTTTTGAATAGACACAATCTTAACCTATTTTGAGATTAAGAGTTTATGTGGATGAGGAGAAGATGTTATGTTTAGTGCCTGTGTTATTCTTTTTAACTATTGAAAAATTTGATTTTTTCAAAAATAAAGTGAAATTCACCTAACATTATATTGACCATATTAAAGTGAACAGTTTACTGGCACTTAGTACGTTCACAATATTGTGTAGCCACCACCTCTCTCTAGTTTCAAGCTATTTTTATTATTGCAACACAGGAAACATATCATTTCTCTCCTTCTCCCCTTAGCCCCTGGCAACCGCAGATCTGTGTTCTGTCTCTGTGAATTTACCTATTCAGGATTTTTTTATATAAATGAAATATCATACAATATGTGACTTTTGTTTTGCTTTGATTTTTGAGATGGTGTTTCACTACATAAATGAGGCTGGCCTAGAGCTCACTATGTAACCTGGGCTGACCTTCACCTTATGATCCTCTTGCCTCTGCCTCCCAAATGTTAGAATTGCACATATGTGCCACCAGGCCTGGTTAGAATGTATTTTTGTTGTTACATAATCTTGAGAAGTAATGTTTTGTTGATATGTGTTTTTATTTTCTCACAGTACTAGGGGGTTGAACCCAGGACCTCACATGTGCTAGGCAAGTGCTCTATCTCTGAACTTCACCCTCAACCCCTTTTTTATTTCTTATTTTTGAGACAGGGTCTCACAAAATTATATAGGTTGCTTCTGATCTTGAACTCACAATCCTCCTGCCTCATCCTTCCCAGGTGGTGAGATTACAGATTTATTTTCCTGCATCAAGCAGTATCCTTTTAAGACCGTAGAAACCAACATTAAATAATGAATTCACTACATTTTATATACCACAAATGTAGTGGTTGTGCCTGTCTTCTTCAAAGCTGTATCCCTAGCACCTTGCACATTGTTAAATAGAAATTCAGTAAACAATATTGAATGAATTTTTTCCCCCAGTACTGAGAGTTGAACCTAAGCCCTGTGCATGCTAGCAAGTGCTCTCCCACTGAGCGACTCCCATAGCCCCCCCTTTTTTTATTTCGAGAGAGGATCTTACTAAGTTGTGCAGGCTGCCTTTGGTCTTGAACTTGGAATCCTCCTGCCTCCATCTCCTTAGTCAGTGGGATGATAAGGATGTGCCATGGTGCCCAGCTTGAATATTTTTGGAGGGTTTTGCTTTTGAAATGTGCTAAGTATTGGAGGTATTTAACAATTGTGAAATATATGCCACATGTTTTCAGGAGTTTTCCCTACAAACATGAAAGGGTTTGGTAACTGATACAGAGTGATTTGTTTTTGTTCAGTATTTTCAGGCATTTACCATAAGTCTTTTAAAAATAGATATTTTACACTTCAGTACCTCCATAAGTGGATCCATGCTTTATTCTTTTAATCAGCAAATATTTTTGAGCATTTATTGTATGCTAGACACTGTTCTAGTCTCTTGTAGTACAGTAAGGAGCAAACAAAAATCTTTACATACTTAGAGTTTATATTCTTATTTTTTCAATGTACCTTTACTCTGTTTTTTAATTAATGGAATATTTTTTAGAATAGTTTTAGGTTTACAGAAGAATTGAGCAGATAATACAAAGAGTGTGCACATACCACTTCCCTACCCCAACACAGTTTTTCCTGTTGTTAACATATTAGGGTGGTGGTACCTTTGTAACAATAAACCAAAACTGATACATTATTATTATTAACTAAAATTTATATTGTATTAAGATTTCATTAGTTTTTACCTAATGTCCATTTTCTGTTCCAAGATCCTGTCCAGGTTACCTTTTCACATTTAGTTGTCATCTCTCTTTCAGCTCTTCTTGACTATGAGCTTAAAAAGAAAGTTTCTCTGACTTTCCTTGGTTTTGATAATCTTAAATGCTTTGAGGGCTGGAGTTTAGCTCAGTTGGTAGAGTGCCATTCTGTACTCTCTGAACACCAGGGTTCAATACCCAGCACAGCAAAACAAAACAAAACAAAAAACCCAAAGAAAACAAACAAACAAACAAAAAAAAACGAGAGAATGACACATGGCAATCTACTCATGAAGCAATCCCAAAACAATCAGCCATTGAACACCCTACAAAGGTTGTTCTGAGTTGGACTCAACAGCATCTAACAATAAGTGCTTTGAGGAATACTAGTCAAGTATATGAAGAAAGTCCCTCTGTTAGAATTCACCTGATCTTTTTCTCATAATTAGACTGAGGTTTTTGTTTGTTTGTTTATTTTTGAGATAGAATCTTGCTGTGTAGCCCAGGCTGGCCTCCACTCACAATCTTTCTCCCCTGAGTATAGGGAATTGTGGAAGTGCCACTATGTCCAGCTCTACCTACTGTACTCTATGAAAGGAAGTCAACTATGCATAGCCCAGACTCAAGGAGTAGGGAGTTACACTTCACCACCTTGAGGGGAGAGAATCCTTATAAGTCATTTGGAATTCTTTTTTTTTTTTTATTGGTACTAGGGGTGAACTTAGGGTCTCATACATGTTAGGCAAACGCTCTACCATTGAGCTGCATGCCCAGGCCCTATTTAATTAATTAATTTTTTATTTTGAGACAGGTCTCACTAAATTGAGCAGGGTGCTTGTGGCTATGGTACCCAGCTGGAATTCTTCTGTATGGGAGAGTTATCCATTCTCTCATTTATATGTTACTGTTCGGTCATTTATATTAGTATGGACCCTTGAGTGTTTATTTTAAACTTTGAATTATAATCCATGTTATATTTTTTTTATTGTTCAAATTATCTTAGTTTTAGCCATTGGCAGCTTCATTTGGCTTCTGTTCCCTTTTGACATAACCTCTCATGGTTTTATGTTGTTTTGTTTGAGCACTTCTTTACTTTTTGGGACTGGAAGATGTTTTGAGTTCATTTTTTGTATGCCATATTCCTAGGATGCCTGCAGCCATACCACTGTGGCATCTGATCCCATCAGATCTTGGAAGCTAAGCAGGATTGGGTCTGGTTAGTACTTGGATGGGAGACCACCTGGGAACACACATCCTGTAGGCTTGGGAGATTGACCGGACAACCCATTCCCAAAAAACAATCAGCCATTGAAAACCCTATCAATAGCAGAGAAGCATGACAATAGTGTTTCACCTGTCATATGTAGGGTTACTATGAGTCAGACACCAACTGGACGACACCTAACAACAACGTTCTGAGGCTCATCCATTTCTTTCTTTTGTTTTTTAAGTAATTTTTAACGTACAAATTAGTGGGTCTCATTACGACATTTCCATACATGCATTTCATTGTACATTGTTCACATTAACTTCCCCTTACCCTCTCATGACCCTCCTCTCTTATCTGTTCCCTCCCCACAAATGGTCTTCTTTCTACTTGCATGTCTTTTATGTGAGTATATCTATCTATATATGTATATCCCTATTTTGCCATAAGGGCAACCTACGTGATATTTTTTTCTCCCATTATCCTTTTTTTTTGCCCCTTCCCCTTTAGTCCATTATCTTTCCCTATTTAAATCCTGTCTGCTTTCATGATCTATGTTTATATATTGAAGTCTAACATCCACTATGAGAGAAAACATATGATGCTTATCTTTCTGTGTCTGGCTTAATTCGCTTGAAATGAGCTCTAGTTCCATCCATTTTCCAGTGAATGCCATATTTTTGTCCTTCTTTAAATCAAATGTTTCTCTCTCTGAGAACTTGTTCCTTTTATTGGAGAGTGGCATTTGAGACTAAGTTTGACTTTAATGTGTTTTTTTTCTTCTCAATTTCCTTTTCTGTTCTAGTTATCATGGTTTTGGACTACAGAGACCACGTCAACAACAGCAGCCTGTTCCAAATAGTGATGCAGTCTTGAATTGCCCTGCCTGCATGACTACACTGTGCCTTGATTGCCAGAGGTAATGGATGATGGGCAGAACACACAACAACCACCACCACCACAACAAAACCCCAAAACAACTTGGTGGTCTTTTGCTTAAATCAGAAATAGACTTTTTTTGAGGTAGGATCTCATGATATAGACCAGGTTGGCCTAGAACTCATGATCCTCCTGCATCAGCCTTCTGAGTTCTGGAATTGCAGGTATGCACCACCACACCCTGTAGAAACAGTCTTTTTGTTTTGTTTTGTTGAGAAGTAGACTTTTGAGGTACGCAGGAATTTTTGTTTGTTTGTTTGAGTCAAGGTCTTGCCATGTAGCCCAAGCTGGCCTGGAACTTACAGTCCTCCTGAGTCATCCTCCCAAGGGAACTCTTAATAGTGGTGGAGTATATACACCTTATAAACAAGTAAACACTCACAAAAATATATAAATTATGATAAAAGCAAAGAAGAAAAATGGACCTGATGGACCAGGTAGGGAATTAGCAAGCAAAGGGTAGGTTTTGAGCTTTATGGGGGCTTCCACCCAAGCCTTGGTCATTCAGTAATCAGGAATTAGGGACATGACTTGACGCCAAAGGGGAAAAGGTAAATAAAAAGAAACTCCAATAACATAATCCCTGAAAGGAAAAACTTTCTCTGCTCATGTGATTTCTGCCACCTAAGTATTAACCACCTGCAGTCGTAGCACTGTAGCGTCTGATCCTGTCAGATCTTAGAAGCTAAGCAGGGTATGCCTGGTTAGTACTTGGGTGGGAGACTGCCTGGGAACACCAGGTGCTGTAGGCTTGGGAGAAGGACCCAGCAACCCACACCAAAAAAACAGTCAGCCATTGAAAACCCCATGAATAGCAGAGGAACACTGACATAGTGCCAGGCATGGCACATTGTCAGGGAGTGTTTCACTGTATTGTGCATAGGGTCGCTGTGAGTTGGACCTGACTTGACAGCACCTAACAACAAGCTTTTTGGCATATAAGTTGACATTTAGAATATCTTTATGAAGTGAAGAAAATGCCTTTATACATAAGTTACTTTTTCAAGCAAACCTTAACATAAGTGTCCTATACTCAAAAGAAGTTGCTTCATGATGAAATAGTGGAAATTGGTTTGCATAAAAATTGTATGCCATATTAATGCAGGGTTCCAATACAGTGGAGTAAAATGAAATTTTTTTTGTGAACATTTAAAAATTTTTCAGTGCTAAGGATCAAACTCATGCATGCTAGGCAAATGCTGCAACGCTGAGATGTAACCCCAGTGCATTATTTTCTTTTCATTTATGACAGTATTTTATTAGTGGGATACTCTCTAAAGTCTTACTGTAATTCAAACCTCTAATAATTGAAGGCAAAGGATTATTAATGTATCTGATTTTAGTAGAAGTATAGCCACCTTGAACCTGGATATAATGTTGTCTATTTCATGATTTACATTTCAGCCTTCTCCAATTTTTACCTAATTATATATTGGTAAATCTATGAAAATTTTAAACTTTATAGAAGTGACTTAGGACTTCTAAATGTGTTCTTTAAGAACTCAGCTTGAGCAGGTGTGGTGGTACACGATCCCAGCACTCAGGAGGCTGGGGGAGGAGGATTATGAATTTGAGGCCAACCTGGGCTGCATAGCAAGAACTTGTTCAAAACAAAACAAAACAACAACAAAATATATATATAGATGGTGCCAAAAAGTATATATATACTTTAACTGTATTAAAATTGTGATACTCTATATATAGATAACAAAAGATGAATACAAATCCCATTTGAGTTCTCCAGTTACAAGAGATCATACTGTACATTGCTATCATAATTCAGTTCAACTTCCAGAAGTATACATAGATAACATCTCTTAAAAGTGTATATATTGTTGAGTCAGGCAGGGTGGCGCATGCCTGTAATCCCAGTGGCTCAGGAGGCGGTTCAATCCCAGTACCACCAAAAAAAAAAAAAAGAAAAAAAAAAGTGTATGTATTGTTTTAGCACCTCTAGCATATACTTCTATTTTTAACCAACACTTAGTAATTGCACGGATTTATGGGGTACAGTGTGACTTTTTTTCATTACTAGGGGGTTGAACCTAGGGATTTGGGCATACTAGGCAAGTGCTTTACTACTGAGCTGTGCCCCTACCCCCTTTTTTTGGTTTTTAATTTTGAAACAGTCTCTCTAAGTTGTTCGGGCTACCTCTGGCCTGGAAATTGTAATCCTCCTTCCTCAGCCTCCCATGTTGCTGGGATTGCAGGTTCTTTCACCTCAGATATATAACACTCCTTCTTTGTACTATTATCCACGAAAAAGTTTCTTCCTAGCTAAGTGTGGTGGCATACAACTATAATCCCAGCATTGGAGAGGCAGAGGTAGGAAGTAAGAGGAACTTGAACTGCAAGTTTGTGGCCAGTCTGGGCTACATAGCAAGTTCAAGGCCAGCTTGGGTTACATGGTGAGACCCTGTCTCAGGAAAAAAAAGAAAGTTTCTTAATTTTTTTTTTTTTCTTCTTTCAGTACTGGGGGTTTGAAACCAAGGCCTTGCATATACTAGGCAACAGCTCTATCACTGAGCTGCACTTCTAGCCCCTTTTTTGTTTTTAATTTTGAGATAGGGTCTTGCTAAGTTGCCCAGGCTGCCTCTGGCCTCAAACTCAGGATCCTCCTGCCTCAACTTCCCTAGTCACTAGGATCACAGGCATGCACCACAGTGCTCAAGTTTTCTTCCTATTCTTAAAATAATTCAGATTTCTTTAAATTTACTGCCTTGTTCCCATGTCTTTATTCTGGTTTGAGCTTCAGTAAGTTTTTGGTGTCTGCAGCTGTAGCCCTGTGGCATCCGATCCCGTCAGATCTCGGAAGCTAAGCAGGGTCAGGCCTGGTTAGTACCTGGATGGGAGACTGCCTGGGAACACCAGAAGCTGTAGGCTTGGGAGAAGGACCTGGCAACCCCCTCCCAAAAACCAATCTGCCATTGAAAAACCCTATGAACAGCAGAGAAGCGCTGACAATAGTGTTTCCCCTGTTGTACAGACGGTCGCTATGAGCTGGATACCGACTCGACGGCACCTAACAACAACAAAGTTTTTGGTGTTCTTAAATTTTATCTAAGAAGATAACTATTAAAATAGAACTTTAATCCAAATTCTCAATTTTATTTTCTTCTTAGGCACGAATCCTACAAAACTCAATATAGAGCAATGTTTGTGATGAATTGTTCTGTAAACAAAGAGGAGGTTCTAAGATACAAAACCTCAGAGAACAGAAAGAAACGATGGGGCTATAAGAAGATGAGGTCTAATCATGAAGATCCTGAAAAGCAGGCAGAGACAGAAGTGGAAGAAATCTATCACCCAGTCATGTGCACAGAATGCTCTACTGAAGTGGCAGTCTACGACAAAGATGAAGTCTTTCATTTTTTCAATGTTTTGGCAAGTCATTCCTAAATAGTGCAGCAGCTGGCATTTACTTGCCTAATACTGTATATAAGACAAATATGAACAGTTATCTTCCTCTTGTCTATTCATATCATGTGATGTTAACTTGCTTGAGGAAGCAATATTTTATCTTTATGAAAGAAAATGGATATTAATCTTTATCTCTCCCTCTCCCCTCCTTTTTTTTTCCCCCTTTAGCTTTCTCATAAATACTGACTAGACTGATTATTACTTCCTTTTTGATGGACATTTGGAAATTTGGGGGCTTTTTGTTAATTAAAAGCTCTTTAGAATTAAAATGTTATGGAGTTATAAGTAATCCTTATTTCTGAGTATTGTAGTTCATTTTCTCTTGCTATAAAAAAACACCTGAGGTTGGGTGCTTTAGAAAGAAAAGAAGTTTATTTAGCTTATGGTTTTGGAGCTGAAAGTCCAAGATTGGGTGGCCTTGTCTCTTTGGCCTCTGTAAGGGCCCTCTTGGCAGTGTCTTATCATGGCAGATGACATCATGGTGAGTGCACCTGTGAGAGGGAGAGATCACAGAGACAGGAAGCCAGAAATGGATCTAGGGGTTAGGCTCACTCTTTTAAAACAATTCACTTTTGAGGGAACTAACTTGGGTGTCTTTTTTGTTTGTTTGTTTTGCAGTATTGGGGTGGTGAAGCCAGGGCCTTGTGCATAGTTTTGCAAGCACTCTACTGCTGAGCTACACCTCTAACCCCATTTTTACTTTTTAACTTGAACTGTTGTTGTTGTTGTTAGGTGCCGTCGAGTCGGTATCCGACTCATAGCGACCCTCATAGGGTTTTCAATGGCTGAGTGCTTTGGGATTGCCTTGGGAGTGGATTGCCAGGCCCTTCTCCCATTATCTTGAACTAGGGTCTCGCTAAGTTACGCAGGCTGCCTCTGGCCTCGTACTTATGGTCCTCCTGCCTCTACTTCCCGAGTCAGAATTTGTAATCCTCTTGTTTCCACCTCCTGAGTTGTTGTCTGCCCAGCCCTAACTGGGGTCTCATAAGAATTATATTAATCTCTTCCAAGGGCAATGCCCCAATGACCTAATTAACTTCCATTAGGCCCTACCTTTCCAAGGTTTTACCATCTCTCACATTGCCACCCTGAAGACCAGGCCTCCAACACATGTCCCTTTTGGGAATAATCTACATCTAAACTGTAGCACTAGGTGTTATTTTTTGCTTAGGATATACCCTTGCTGTGATTAAACTGGAAACTGATTCCTGACTTTTTTTTCTTTCAGTACTGAGGGTTGAACCCAGGGCCTCATGCATGCTAGGTGAGCGTTCCACCACTGAGCTGCACCCCTGGCCCTTTTTTATTTTTTATTTTGAGACAGGGTCTCGCAAAGTTGGGTAGGCTGCCTCTGGCCTTGGACTCACAATCCTTCTGTCTCAACCTCCCAGTTGCTGAGATTACGGATACGTGCCACCATGCCTGACTCTGCTTCCTGACTTCTATCTATATTGGTTTTGCCAAGAAGTATTATGTCTCCCCCCCGACCACAGAATAGAGTGATAGTATTTAGCAATTGTTACAAGGATGTTGATAGTGTCAGATGCCTTGAGTAACATAAGTTTTTCCCTAAAAAGAGTTGCACTTACCAGTATTCTAAACATAATAAGTGTACATTTTAATATGGAAATTCATGTTTGAGGGAGAGCAACCTTCCTCTGTGACCAGACTTAAAAATCCTGTCATCACCTCTTACGCTTACCATTTATTCCTTCTGTTGTCAGTAATCAAGGTTGTACTTTTTAAAAATTATTATTATTAAAACAACATTAGAAAGCTTGTTATTCTGATGTAGCAGATCCAGCAGAGTGGAAAATAGTCAGGAAATGTGGGGTTTTTGTTGTTTGGTTTGGTTTGGTTTGGTTTTTTGAGACATGGTCTCACTATGTAGCCTAGTCTGGCCTTGAACTCATAATCCTCTTGCTTCGGCCACGTGAGTGCTGGGATTATAGGTGTGTGCCACCATGCCTGGTGGGAAATGTGTTTTAACTCAGGCTCTGTTACGTGAATCTTGGGTAGGTTTGTTCCTTTAAGGATCAGTTCTCTACACAAGTGTTCTACCACTAAGCTACATCCCCAGCTCAAGGATTAGTTTTGTCATCTATAAAATGACAATTCAGGGGGATAGGGGTGTAGCTTAGGTAGAGCGCTTGCCTAGCCTGTGTGAGTTCTGGGTTTTGATCTCCAACACTACAAAAAGAAAAACAACAACAGCAACAACAAAAGCCTCTTCACAGTGCAGTGATTCCCCACCAAGATCAGTGCTTGAAGGGGACCTCTACATATGCCCATGAGGGAGGAGGTACTTCCATCTACTTGCTTTCTGAGCTTTCTACAAGCTACCGATAGGGGAGTGGGACCAGAGACTAAATGGTGTTTATATGAATGGGGTAGAAGCAGAAACATAATAAAGAATTAGTTCTGTGACTGTGGTATAGCTCAGTGGTAGAGTGTGTACTTGGTGTGTGCAAGGCCCTAGGCTTGATTCCCAGCACCACACACACTAATTATTTTCTAAGGAATTTCTAGTGCTTGTTGGGCATGGAGGCACACACTTGTAATTCCAGTACTCAGGAGGCTGAGGCATGAAGATTGTGAGTTCAAGGCCAGCATGGGCTACGTAGTGAGACCCTGTCCCAAAAGAAAGAAATTCCCAATGTTTTAATAGCTAGCATATTTTATTTTTATTTTTATTTTTTTTTGGCGGTACTGGGAGTTGAACCCAGGGCCTCACACTTGCATGCTTGCAAGTGCTGTTCCACTGAGCTGCACCCTCAGCCCAGTTTTTTACTTTTTGAGACAGGGTCTCGCTAAGTTACGCAGACTGCCTCTGGTCTCCAACTTGCAATTCTCCTGCCTCTTCCTCCCGAGTCGCTGGGATTAGAGGTGTGTGCCACCATGCCCGGCTTGATAATTTTTATAATATGCTGATATCTATCTGTTTGAAGGCAATATATACATATGTACATATGTTGTTGTTGTTAGGTGCCGTCGAGTCAGTATCTGACTCACAGCGACCCTCATAGGGTTTTCAATGGCTGTTTCGGGATTCCTTGGGAGTGGATTGCCAGGCCCTTCTCCCATATGTACATATATGCTTGTATATATGTGTATGCTTATGCATATAAAATGTTTCAATTTATTACCAGGTGATATGTTCAGAATAACACTACCAGTATGTTTATTGTAACTTTGTGTTACCATGTTAGAGCTTTGCAAGATCTCCTATATTACTGTCATTACAAGTCCTGTTTTGTTCCCAGATCCTACAACCACCCTCCAGTGCGTTCACTCTCATCCTGACTTCTAGTGGGAAGTTCTAAGGGTCTTTTTTTTTTTTTTTTTTCCTCCAGGGGTAGGGATCAAACCCAGGGCCTTGTGCATGCCCTTCCAGTGTTTTTTTTTTTTTTTTTGGTAGGGTGATATTTATTTATTTATTTATTTATTTATTTATTTATTTTAGTGGTGCTGGGGATCAAATCCAGGGCTTTCCATGTGCTAGGCAAGCACTCTACTACTGAGCTACAATCCCCCCTCAGTGGTCTTATACATAAAAGTTAACTAGAGAAGATAGTTAAAAAATGTATGTTGTTGGGTGTCTCCTCTGAGAATGTGACTATAAGAAGAAATCACAAATATAAAAATGTAATTTGTGACATTAACAACATAAAGGGACAGAGCTATAGGAAAGCAGAATTTTGTATACTATTTAAACTCTGTTGGTATTAATTCAAGCTAGTGTGCTATAAATTTAATATTGTAAATCTCCCAAGAGTAACCATGAAGAAATTTATGTTATGAGGAGAAAATTAAAAATGATCCAAGAATAGAAAATAATATATTTAAGTATTTTATAAAATTATTCATATTTTTTTTTTCCAGTTATTTTGGGGGTTGAACTCAGGGCTTTGCACATGTTAGGCAAGTGCTCTACCACTAAGCTGCATTCCTAGCTCCATTTTTTGTTTTGAGATAGGGTCTACACCAAATTATAGAGGCTGCCTCTACTCTTGAACCTGTGATCCTCCTGCCTTAGCCTCCCAAGTAGGTAGGATTACAAGCATGTACCATACTGCCAGTCTTCACAAGTATTCCTTATGTTCCATTTACTTTTTTAAAAAAGTTACTGAAATGTCACTTAAGGAAATTGGTGTCCAACACTGCTTTGGCTTGAAGCAGAGAGGGCTGAAAACGTTTTTCCACTTCAATTCTTTTTTTTTTTTTTTTTTTTTTTCGGTACTGGGGGTTGAACCCAGGGCCTCGTGCTTGCATGCTCTGCAAGTGCTGGACCACTGAGCTGCACCCACAGCCCATTTTTTTTACTTTTTGAGACAGGGTCTCGTTAAGTTACACAGACTGCCTCTGGTCTCGAACTTGTGATCCTCCTGCCTTCGCCTCCCAAGGTCCTGGTTATTTTTCTTTAACTTTTTATGTTGGAATAATTATAGGCTCATAGGAAGTTGAAAACAGTCCAGAGTCCCATGAAGTCTTACCCAGTTTCCCAATCATTCCATTTTATATAGCTGTTGTAGGTAAACTTGGATATTAGTTGGTAAACTGGGAAATTGACATTGGTATAATGCACATGTATAATTCTATGTCATTTAAATCAAATGTATAGATTTATGTAACCATCACTGTAATGAAGGTAAAGGACTAAACTGGGGGATGGGTGTGGTGACTTGACTGGGCCTAGAGGATCTGCTCCCAAGATGGCTCACTCACATGGCTGGCAAGTTGGTATTGGCTATTGGCAGGAGGCTTTAGTTCCTTGCCATGTGGACCACCCATAGGGTGGTGTGAGCATCCTCACTGCTGGCTTCCCTTGGAGTGAGTGGTAAAAGGCTAAGTGTAAACTGCAGTATCTTTTATAACTTGCTTCTGCCTCATTCTACTGGATATCGTGTCCTACCATGATTCAGAATGGGAAGGGTATAAGTACATGAATACCAGGAAGCAATGATCACTGTGGTCATCTTGGAGAGTGTTTATCATACTAACCTTCCAGCTTATCTGAATGGAAAGTTGTAATGACACTTGTAAACCTTATCTAAAAGAGTAAGTTATCCCCTCTCATGGGAATGTGATATGCTAATGTTTATTCACTCTAAGAGGAGTCTTTGTTTGTGTTATGTTTAAAGTTCTCCTGGCCAGGTGTAGTGGTACATGTCTGTAATCTC
Organism: Pedetes capensis; assembly: GCA_007922755.1. Classification (NCBI taxonomy): domain Eukaryota; kingdom Metazoa; phylum Chordata; class Mammalia; order Rodentia; family Pedetidae; genus Pedetes; species Pedetes capensis. The sequence continues at coordinate 5,415 of VMDO01019324.1, read as the reverse complement.
AGCACTTGGGAGGCAGAGGCAGGAGGATCAAGAGTTCAAGGCCAGTCTGGGCTATATGGCAAGTTCCAGGCTAGACTCAGCTTCACAGCAAGACCCTGTCTGAGAAAGAAGAGGAAGAAAAAAGAAAAGAGAAAGATCTTTAGTTCTATGGTACAGAAATAGCCCTTAACAAGGCTTTACTGTAGCCTAATATATAAGGGATCAAAAACATATCTAAGCACTCCATGACTTTAAAGACAAAATGGTTTATAATCAGTGTGGATGGGTTTCAGAGACATATATTGCCTCATGAAAATCTCTGCGGAAAATCAGATGTATAAAATAGGTAAATTAGGAATGGTATTTGGAATGCAGCAGAGTTTTAATTTTAATTCTTTTAAGTCTGAAGCAATCTCCAGTACTTACATTTCTTTCTAGATTGTGAATTTTTAGGTACAGTGTTTAGAATCAGAACAAATTAAGAGTTACTGTTGAAGGTAAAAATGTTGGAAACAATGCTCAGGGAAGATAAATCCAAATTAAGGAAAAGCATCAGGAGATTGGAACATTCACTTGGAACATTCTTACCCCTGGAGAGTTTAGTCAGTTCCTCCAGGATCCTGCTTTAAGTAGTTGGAAATCTTTTCCTTGCTCAGTGAATTCCTTGTGTCATTATCCCATGTTTCTGTTTCTGCATTGTGGTTTATCTTGTTGGTTTCACCCTATATGTTTTTATAACACATACACTCAAACAACCTCTACTCATACTAAGCATTTCTGAACTTAGGAACTTTACTAAGGTTTAGGATGGAGTATTTTTTTTTTTTTTTTTTTTTTTTTTTTTTTTTTTTTTTTTTTTTTTTTTTTTTTTTGATTTTTTTTTTTTTTTTTTTTTTTGGAAGGAGCTAGAGAATTTATTTCAACCCGCTTCTCCACAGTGCATGGCCAATGTGTGGGCTAGTTAATGGCAGAGTCCTGCCCAGGACACGGCCCCCAACCCCTAGGTTGTGTGTTTCATCCAAAGCACTGATCTGGTGAAAGGATTTCTTTTCTCGGTTGCATTTTTTTTTTTAATTGGAAATGTTTAATGTACACCTTAATGTGATTCATCCTGACATGCTTTTCATTGTGACATTTCCATATATGCATTTTGATGTACATTATTCATATAGGTTCCCCCTTACCCTCCCTTATTCTTCCTCACCCTCCCACCCTCCCCATCTAAGTCTTCTCTATCTTTTACTTGGTAATATTTTTCTATATGTCCTTGGGTTCCAGTTCTGTTTAAGATAGAAACTTTTCCTGTGGTGATTTTTGTTTTTATCTTGTTAGAACAATTGCATGCATTTTCTAGACCATTTATATCAACACCATTCTTATCTTTTTTTTCCCTTTTATTTTGATCCGACCTTTGAATAGGATTTTTTCTTCTTATAATTTTGATTCAGCTCCCACATATGAGTGAGAACATGTGGTGTTTCTCTTTCTGAGCTTGTGTTCGTTCACTTAAAATAATTTTCTCTAATTCTATCCATTTTGCTGCAAATGACCTTATTTCATTTTTCTTGATTGCTGAGTAGTATTCCATTATGTATATGTACCATAGTTTTTAAATCCATTCTTCTGCTGAAGGGCACTTTGGTTGATTCCATATCCTTGCTATTGTGAAAAGTGCTGCACTGAACATGGAGATGCAGGTGTCTCTGTGGTATGATGACCCATCTCCCTTTGGGTAAATTCCCAATAGTGTTATAGCTGGGTCATACGGCAGATTTATTTTTAGTTTTGTAAGATACCTCCATATTGATTTTCACAGTGGTTAGACCAATTTACAGCTCCACCAACAATGTAAGAGTGTTCCCTTTTCCCCGCAACCTTGCCAGCATTTGTTGTGATTTTTTTTATTGATCTTGGCCATTCTTACTGGTGTAAGGTGAAATCTCAGAGTTGTTTTGATTTGCGTTTCCCTAATGGCTAGGGATATTGAGCATTTTTTCATGTGTTTCATGGCTTTATGGACCTCTTCATTTGAGAACTGTCTACTCAGTTCCTTTGCCCATTTGTGTATTGGGTTATTTGCTTTTTTTTTGGGAGTTTTTTTCTTGAGTTCTTTATAAATTCTAGTAATTAGGCCTTTATCTGATGTATAAAATGCGAAGATTTTTCCCATTCCATGGGGGTTTCCTTGACTCTGTTAATTGTTTCTTTTGCTGTACAGAAGCTTTTTTAATTTCAATTAATCCCATTTATCTATTCTTGTTGTAATTTCTTGAGCAGTTGGAGTCCTATTAAGGAAATACTTTCCTATGCCCATATGATGGAGTGAATTGCCTATCTTGCCTTCTATAAGTTTTAAAGTTTCTGGTTTTATGTTGAGATCTTTTATCCATTTTGAGTTAACTCTCGTGTATATTGAGAGATGCGGGTCAGCTTTCATTTTTTTGCATGCGGATGACCATGTTTCCCAGCACTATTTGTTGAAAAGGCTGTCCTATAGGTGTGTTGAGGTATTTCTGGGTCTTCTGTTCCAGATGTCTTTGGGCCTATTTTTATGCCAGTACCAAGCTGTTTTTGCAACCACTGCTCTGTAGTATAGCTTGAAGTCAGGAATTGTGATTCCACCTGTGTTCGTTTTGCAGTTTAAGAGTGTTTTGGCTATACGTGGTCTTTTGTGGTTCCATATGAATTTTTGGATCATTTTTTCTATTTCTGTAAAGTCAGTCAGTGGACTTTTGATGGGTATTGCATTAAATCTATAGATTGCTTTTGGTAGGAAAGCCATTTTTACAATATTAATTCTCCCTATCCAGGAGCAGGGGAGGTCTTTCCATTTTTCAGTGTCCTCTGCTATTTCTTTCTTTAGTGTTTTGAAAATTTCCTTGTAGAGACCTGAAGGGTCTTTGGTTAGATTCATTTCAAGGTATTTAATTTTCTGGTGGGCTATCATGAATGGTATTTTTCCTGAAATTTCCTTCTCTTCCTGTTTGGAATTGGTGTAAATAAAAGCTATTGATTTTTGTGCTTTGATTTTATAACCTGCCACTTTGCTGAAGGAGTTGATTAGTCCTAGAAGTTTTCTGGTTGAGGTTTTGGGGTCTTTCAGGTATAAGATCGTATCTTCTGCAAATAATGATAATTTGACCTCTTCCTTGCCAATCTGTATCCCTTTGATTTCTTTCTCTTGTCTGATTGCCTTGGCCAGGACTTCAATTACTATGTTGAATAGAATAGGAGAGAGAGGACATCCTTGTCTTGTTCCAGATCTAAGAGGAAATGGTTTCAGTTTTTCTCCATTTAATATAATGTTGGCTGTAGGTTTGTCATAAATGGCTTTTATGAAATTAAGGTATTTGCCTGTTATACCTATCTTCTCCAGTGTTTTTATCATGAAAAGGTGTAGCACTTTGTTGAAGGCCTTTTCAGCATCAATTGAGATGATCATGTGGTTTTTGTTTGCCAGTTTCTTGATATGTTGGATTACATTAATTGATTTCCATATGTTAAACCAGTCTTGCATCTGTGGTATAAATCCCACTTGGTCATGGTGAATAGTCTTTTTCATATGCTGCTGGATTCTGTTTGCCAGAATTTTATTAAATATTTTTGCATCTAGATTCATAATGGAGATGGGTCTATAATTTTCTATCTTAGATAAATCTTTTCCTGGTTTAGGTGTCAGGGTGATGGTAGCTTCATAGAATGAATTTGGGAGTCTTCCCTCCTTTTCTATCTTGTGGAATAATTTGAGGAAGACAGGTATTATATCTTCTTTAAAAGTTTGGTAAAATTCTGCCATGAATACATCAGGACCTGGGCTCTTCTTTGTTGGGAGATTTTAATTAACTTTTCTATTTCTGTATATGTAATGGGCTTGTTTAAGTCAGTTATGTCTTCTGGGGTTAGCTTTGATAGGTCATACATGTTAATAAATTTGTCCATTTCTTCTGCATTTTCATATTTTTTGGAATACAGTCTCTTGTAGTAATCCCTGACAATTTTTTGTATTTCATTGAAGTCAGTGGTTATGGACCCGTTGTCTTTCATAATCCATACTATGTTAGATTTTCCCTTTTTCTTTTTGATGAGGTTAGCTAGAGGGGTGTCTATTTTATTAATTTTTTCAAAGAACCAGCTCTAAGTCTTATTAATTTTTTGAATTATCTCTTTAGATTCTAATTGAAATATTTCTTCCTTTATTTTTGTAATTTCCTTTTGTGTGTCCCATTTAGGATTGGTTTTTTGTTGGATTTCTAGTGTCTTAAGCTGTGTCATTAGGTCATTTATTTGGCTCTTCTTTATTTTATTGATGAAGGCACTTAATGCTATAAATTTCCCTCTTAAAACTGCCTTTTATGTATCCCATATGTTTTGGTATGATGTGTTTTCATCATCATTTGATTGTAGGAATTTTTAAAATTCCAATTTGATTTCATCGATGATCCATTGGTCATTCAGTAGTGTATTATTCAGTCTCCATGAGTTTGTAAAGTTTCTGGAATTATTCTTGCTCTTGAGCTCCAATTTTATCCCATTATGATCTAATAAGGCACAGGAGATAATTTCTACTTTTTTGTATCTGTTGAGGGAGTTCTTATGGACTAGCATATGATCTATCTTAGAAAACATACCATGTCGAGCTGAAAAGAATGTGTATTCCTCATCGTGTGGATGAAATATTCTGTATATATCTGTGAGATCCAACTGGTTTAGGGTGGAGATTAGATTTGACGTTTCTCTGTTGATTTTTCGTTTTGATGACCTTTCTCTTGATAAAAGTGGGGTATTGAAGTCTCCCATTATTATTGATTCTGGTCCAGTAAAGTTCTTTATATTCCATAAGGTTTGTCTAATAAAGTTAGGTGCCCCTATGTTTGGGGCATAAATATTTAGGAGCGTTATGGATTCATGATCGATTGTTCCTTGTATTAAAATGTAATGTCCTCCTTTGTCTCTTCTAATTAGTTTTGGAATGAAATTTAATCTATCTGAAATTAGAATTGCAACACCTGCTTTCTGTTGTTCCCCACCTGCTATGTATACATTTTTCTAGCCCTTAACTCTCAGTTTATTCCAGCCTTTGTGAGTTAGATGAGTTTCTTGAATACCACATATTGATGGTTTGTGTTTTTTCATCCAATTAGCCAGCCTCTGTCTCTTAATTGGTGAATTAAGACCATTTACATTAATAGAGATTATTGAGTAGCATTTATTGTTATATATCCAATCATTACCTGTTACTGATTTATGAATCATGTTTGCATTGGTCCTTTCTTGGGTTGCACTCATCTCAGCTAACCAGGCTTTGATTTACTTTGTAGGGTTGTCTTAACTCTCCTGGATGTGGTAATTGATTTACAATCCTCTCCAGTGCTGGTTTGGTGGTTGCATATCGTTTAAAAGCTTCAATGTCATTAAATGTCTTATACTCCTCATCTA